>JARJEB010001894.1:0-10951 GCA_030264535.1 Liometoxenus newtonarum
AAAACCTATTTGCGTTCATTCTTTCATGTAAAACGACTTTTTCACAGTCTGAACATAACCTAAATATAGTTATATTTACACGATTACGACTCGTGGAAATAAACAATATTTATTAAACTTTACTTTTGGTTACAAATACTTTGTGCCTAGAACCTGCGATGCCTAGCTGAGCCAATAGCATCAACACTAGATTCGACTATCCCTAAGCAAGGCCTAATAGGAAGTAATTGGTGAGTTGGCTCTGTCCGGTCTTGTCCACTCAGACAGACCAGCGGTCATGCGCATTGTGAGCTGCCATGCGCAGATATGCGCATTGATCTAGTCTCAATCTAGTCTCAATATACAGAGTGATTGATATAAAATAAGCAATTAACCAATCTACATGGTGAGCTATACATAATGGGACAGAATGGGATGCTATAATATAACTATAAGTAAAGCGCCATCTAGGCATTTTCGTTATTTGTGCAAACTGCAAACCAAATGGATTGATTTATAAGTACCTATATAACTAAATGAACATATTATTTGTAGTTGTTCAAATGTTCATGTAAAACTGCAAATAATAACAGTAATATCATCAAGTCAGGCGGTGGCGATGGAGTTGCTGGTTGTCGCGAGTTGCGGGTGGGATGACAAAAAAGGGCTAATACGGTTAACATGTAGTTCGAGCGGGAGGGTTACGGTTACGCAGTTAATAATATACACAAACAATATTCATGAGCGTCCACTTTTTTTTTCAACACTAATAATTTAACCGAACCGAGCACACTTTCCACCATTCTTTGCGGTAAACACAATAAAGATAAAAGTTTTAGCCGCCAGTAACTCAGAGTTGTGTTATTATATAACACTAGGAAATTTACGCCTAGTAATATTTCGTTGAAATGTAGAGAGCATAATTCAACTTGTAGTACCTATATATTATTATATATATATATAATATATTTACGTTTATTTCTAAGTATTTATTATTTTTTCCTTTCCGACTTTCCGAAAGTATAGTAAGGAAAGTTAGGTGATCAGGAAATTTATCTACGGATCTCCACGATTCTCACTTCCTTAAGTCCAAACAAGTGTGTCTACGATTTCATAATGGTAATTTTGATCGGAAAGTGGAAATTGCACAAAAAAAATTACTGATATCAAATCAACTTCATTTCCACTTTCCGATTAAAATTACTTTTACGATGGACGAGTTGCACGGAATTACAGTGGATACGGTCGCAAAGTTGTGTGGTGCGAATTTAACGCAACGATTTATTTCTTTCGAAATACCGAGCACTCACATTTTTCGTTTTCCTCCTGCTTGTTTTCTATATTTTTTTATATGTTGATATTTATGTGTATTAATATGAAAAATCTCGCTTTGTGTGGTTTTAATTACTAACCGTAATTTTTGAACATTGTGCGGATATTATTCTATAGTGTCATTCTTTTTGCAACTGCACTACTGCAACTTTGAAAGCTCTTTCAAAAAAACTACAACAATGAAAATATGTAAAAGAATAATTAATACTTACCTGAACTTATTGAACAACGGATAGTAAAATTAACAATTTCCCATTTCCGGTTGTCATCTATTGAACAATTGAATTTTTGCTAAAAAAAAAATCCCACAGCAATTCCAAATTTTTGAATTCAATTTCCTCGGTTTTTTTTTATTACAAAATGTATAATCTATTTTTATTACAGTCCACACTGTTCTATTGTACATTTATTATATTAAACACCGCATCATATTTCCAAGACGCGTCTGGGGGAAATTTAATATCTACAAATCCATAAATAAATCCATCCATCGCCAGCATGTTCCCAAAAAGAAAGAAAAAAATCGTTTTCCTTTAAACCACTACCATTACCAGTTTTACATTCCGATTACCCGTTCTAGTCCACGTTCACTTCACGTTCACCTGGTATTTTGCTCTAGCACACGGGGGTGGTTGCTGTGAGGGGCAGGTAGGTTGGTTTCGGGTATTTTGGGAAACGGTCGCGGTCGTTGTGTTGATGGTTTTGGGAAAACCCGAAACAAATTAGAAGGATATAAATTTCGTTTCTCTCCTCTATGTTACTAGTCTTGTGATGTTAAAAAGAAAATTCTCGTGCACGCCTACATTTTTCAGTGATACCCTCATACCCACCCGGCAATCGTTGTGCAATGCACGCTGGAAATAGGTACTTCCCGTGGATTACAGATTTAATTTATATCCTGCTGCTACAAAACTGTGTTCTGCTGCTGGTTTTCCTTCTGAAAACACATTTACGAAGGCAATGTTGTTACAAATATGTATGTAAGACGCTGTTGCCGCTGTTAAAAGTTGAGTGTCGGGGTTTGGCGTGTTGAGACGATATTTTGGATTAGGCATTATTTTTCCCCCATTCGCGTTCCGAAAACACCAAACACAATTATTGTTTATAGTAATTCGATGTGGGGGTTTTCTCTACCGTATATTATTATTTCTTTTATATTTACTATTTAGTTATTTACATTTCTTTCTCTGAATCGGGGCTCGTTTTTAATTGAATAATAAAATTTAATGTTTACTAAAAATTTAATAATATAACAATCGGGGGAGGTTCATGTTTGTGTGTGTGTATGTGTGTGTGTGTGTGTGTGGAAATGATAAATATAAATCCCAATAAGTACCACATTTTACTATAGTAGAGGAATATGAAATATTTTTTTATCACCGTTCCATTTAGTTTCTGTTTTAGTTTTATAAGATTGTACTAATAAATTAGTTATTGCCCTATAGTAAAATGTTTGTCATATTTTTGGATAATAATAATTAAATTAAGTAATATTTTTATACGTAATATTACATAACATTTTTTTACAATTCTTTAAATGTCTTATTCTAATAATTATAAGTACTTTTACATAAATATAAATATATTAGGTACTTAATTACTTTTTACAAAAATAACATTAACTTTTACACACTTTTAATTTTAATTCCTTTTGTTTTGCGTTAAATATAGTATAATAAGGGGAACATTCAATTTAAGATTTTAGTTATCAGTATAACAATAATTTACTCGTAGATTATAACTTGGTGGTTACGACAGAACGGACATGATATTGGTTTTTTTTTTGGCGAATTTGAGCAATTCAGGTGTTCAGGCTGAAAAGAAGCGCGCACGAAAGAAAATTCTACTTTCAATTGGAAAACGTGAATTTTAGCTAAACATTAATAAATAATAGTCCAAAATGTCGATTTTTTTATGTTCACCTAATGTGGCCGGAAAGAAAAAATTAATATAAAAGAGAAAATATGATATTGTAAACAAATGCAAGTGAAAAAAAAATTGTAGAATTGCGGATGGAATTCCGTTTTCAAATTTTGATTTCCGAAAATCGGTATGACACATTGTCGTAATTTAAATAATGTATATAAATCGGTATTAAAAAAAGCAAATTCTATTTTCAATTTGAAAACCTGCATTGAAGCTAAACTATAATAAACAACAGTCGAAAATATCGATTTTTGACCTATGGTCAACGGATCTCCACGAATCAGGGAAAAATGATTTTTTTATGTTCACATAACTTTCGGTATGTGGCCGGAAAGTAAAAATTAATATAAAAAAGAAAATATGATATTTTGAAGAAATCAAAATGAAAGAAAAATTGTAGAATTGCGGGTGGAATCCGGTTTTAAAACTTTGATTTTCGAAATACTGTACGACACCATGTCGTAATTTAAATAATGAATATAAATCGGTATTAAAATTTGCACGTAAATTAATCGCATCCTTTTAACAGCTTTTGTTGCATGTACCAGTTTTATGCAGATCCACGACAACGCCCGTAGAAGAGAACAGTGTAAAAAAGTTTCGTTTCAACACAGAGCGTTTAGTCGAACGACGCGCGAGAGCAAGGTGTCTTTCCGTCTACCCCTCGACTAAAAAACTGGTTGGGGTGTACAAAATTGGCGAAATAAAACTTTTCTTTTCTCCCTATACTCTATATAGCGTCTAGCGTTAGCGAATTATTAAGAAGAAACCGACGACGAGACGAGAGTATCGTCTCGTCGAGTGTAGAGAGAGTTTTACTAGCTATACGCCAAAGAATTATTGTCGAAAGAAAGAAAGTTTCCTTCTATCAGAAAAAATATACTCAGGCTCAGAGAAGAGAACGAAATATAGGAAAATGAAAAACTCAAATGAATTGTTCTCGCATGCAACCAGCAGTCAGCAGCCAGCACTAGGCTAAAAGTTCGTTTATTCGAAGAAAACGTACAGAAAATGATTCAGTTGATTGATCCTAATGCGTTATTTCGACGTGATGAACGAAACACAAACGAATTTTACTATGTACAATGTAACTTTTATAGTTAGAACACAAAAAAAAGTAAAAATTAACTCGCATGTGGTTGTTTTATTCTATAATAATAACCTTTTGTCTTATCATTGATTATCGATTATCATCATTTATCATTTACAACATTATAACGGGAATACAATATTTGTCAATTGTTTTAAACTTATTAATGATTAAAAAGTTACGGCCAGAGAGTTTAATATGGAATATAGATGTCGCACTAAAAATAATTCAACGAATCACAATCTTGTCAATAGTATATGTAGAAAATGAGTAAGAGGGCGCTGGCAAAACATATGTTTTTGGTGACTAATATGGCAGTAAGAGCTCTATTACATTTTAAACTCTCTTTTATTTTAAGGGCCCAGCGTCAAACAGCGCCTCATGACTAAAGTAGAAACTACTTTTGTAGTTCGTAGTAACCCCAATAGGGACGCTGCAGTTCCCACAAGTTGAATCGCCACGGAGTTTAAAAACGAGAAACAAACTTTAATTACATTTATATTTTCGTAACGTTTACACATTTATCAATAAATATATATTTTATATGTATATATTTATATATAGATATAGGTATGTCTAAAGTGTTTTTTTTCATGTTTTATGATTAAGTATAACATTTTCTCGTTTATTATTGTTTAAAATTCACTTTGATTTTTATAATATTTTATTATTTCCCGATAATTTAATTTTAATTAGATTAATTATTATTCCTATATCATTATTAGGTAACGCATATTTTTTCAACCAACTGCATTCGTTACGTTGTGTTAGCTCATAATATTAGGATTAGGTAATCTTTTGAGAATTAGTTTGTTATCACCGTTTACAAAACACGCACTCTATCACTTGGTATATAATAAATTAATTTTCAAATCACTTACTACGAGTGTCCGGTCGGTGGCTTCCTGTTTATTTTTGGATCACCATCACAAAATTAAAATAGTTTTAGCGAACAACCAATTTGTACACCAAACCAAACCAAACCAGTAGATAGTTGTAAAGGTACAACTGGAGTTTTGTAGCTGACGAAAACTTGAAGGAGTTTACACCTGTAATCCCCGTCCGCCCCAATCAAAAAAATTCAAATTAATATTTAGAATTAAAATGCGTCCTCGTCTTCCAAAAATTATAAATGAAAATATATTCATACCGTCATTGCTCGGTGTTGTGGAGACCATGACAAGTGCCATTAGTGGGGCCTCTTCGATAAGTTCAGTTTGAGTGTCTTTCGCATAAAGATGAAACATTGTCGCCGTGCATTTCAATTTCATTTTGCCATTTTTGAACAAATCTTGCGCGGCTCGCATGTAGATCGTCGATCGGACGCTTTCCAAACCAGGCAGGGCGTCATAACGATTAATCGATTCTTCGATGTGAACGAATTTCGGCAAATTCTATAATCAAACACAAATATTTATTAAATTGAATTTATGTAAGGCGGCTAAATTAATATACGAATATTAAATTATTGCAAAAATTGATTATTCAGTCCCGGCTTTGCTATTCTCCATTGAGCTACGGAGCGATGACGATTACAACCATGTAGTAATAATGCAGGCCAGTGATATTCGAACAATCTAATCCTAGTCCAGCGATAGCAAACTATTTTGAACATAATGCTATGTTATGCACAAAATCTGGGCTTTCATAACTTGCGCATGCCATGAGAGTGTTCTCGCGTGCCATAGTTAGCACGCATGCCACATAATTTCCATCCCTGTCCTAGTCTATTTACCTATTAATATTTTTGTAGAAATTGCGAAAAAGTGTATTCTGCACTGCTGAATGCTTTGTTTGTTACTACTAACAAATACTTAAGAATAGGGCAATTTATGGATTTTTTATTAGTGTCTTGGAGCAATAAAATATAATAAAATGAGTGGCACTTGTGCAAGACTACGAGTACAAAAAAAGAAAGAACGTAACGAGCTGCAGAGACGTTGATCGTAGATGCAATGCGCTAACGCTACTTGAACATTTTATTTTATAGACTGTCACGTTGTGAGATATTGATGTTCGGTTGTTCGTCTAGTCTCTAGTCTCTTCGAAATGTAGTAGGTACTTCAAGGATTTTATTATGTTGTGGTTGATACTTTAAATAAACATGTTGCGATAATATAATTTTCATGTTTGCAAATAAACAAGCATAACTATATCAATTTACACCTCTAAGTAGGTACGCCTATGTAAATCCGAATAAATAAAATCTGTGAATACCTATTTGATAATTTGATACCGTATTAATTATCTACACTATTGCTATAGTATCTAGTGTTGTGTGTTGTGTTACAAATGCGTAATTAATCCACTTGTTTGTGTAAATGTACACGCAACACGCAACAACTGATTCGAGTATTAATTGTCATCCCAAGTATCGAATTCGATGCGTAGTTTCGATGGAATAAATAGTACAACCAGAATTTCTCAGGCCGCGAAACAATCACGAAGACAAACACGGACGATCCTCCGGAAGGACTATTCTCTTACCTAGAGCGGCAGACGAGGATCCGAAGCACGCTTTGATCCCATGCCGGATAAGGGTGCACGTACGTACTGGTAAAAGGCCACCCGGCAAGAGGCCGGACACGAAACACGAAGCTCTAACGCGACGGAGGTAACGCGAATGGACACGAAGGAGAACCACCGCCTGGTAGCCTATAGTGCGCAGACAGCTCAGTCTCAGTCTGATATCCATAGATATAGAGTCAAATTGTATTTAACAAGAGGCAACTTTATTACGTACTCGTACTTTATCTAGTAGACTATTTGTGTTTTTTTTACCACCTGCGTCCAGTCGAATTAATTTCGATTTCCAATTTGAACTTCCTATTGACGAAGAACAAATCTATAAAAGTAGATGATGATAAAAGTGCGGTAGAAAAGATATAGCCCGCATTGCAAGTTGTGATAAAAATTTATTCGTCATCTCTTCTTCTAAAATTTATGAACTGTGAACTTTTTTATGATAAATTCGTTTTATTTTTTTTATTTATCGATTCTCCCGCACCCATACCCGCACCCTCACAGGCCATACCATATCAGACTGAGTAAACAATAAAGTTTTTATTTATACCCTGCGTCTATTTTTACATTTGTGCACAGTCGTAGTGATAAAAACGAAAACGAATAGCTACCGTTCAATTCGTAGTTATCTTTGATCATAATATTTAGTCATCACGAAAACATCCGAAAACTTTGTGCCGTCGTTGTACTTTATAGATATTAAATTTAAATAAATGAAAATGAAACTCTCCCACCGCGCATTTCTGTCGGTTTAAATAATATTTGAATGTCGTAATGGTAATAGAAGTTGAATTTGTGTAATCGGCTTATATGTTGCGCTCACAGAGAAACATGGAAAGGGAAAAGTCACAGAATGCACGTTTTATTATTATTATTGTTATTATTATTATTGTAAACTTAACATTTCATATGCAGTTTGCTAACATCGGGAGCATGTAATGTCTCGACAGAACAACACTTTTGTTGTTCTCTAATCTGCAGTAACATTGCATAAACTTTATTACTTACTCGCTGTCAGCTACCTATATGAAGAAGGAAATTGTTTCCAAAACTTTAGGTATATATATACCCTCGTCTTGTATAAACTATAAGGAAACTTTAGTTTTGGTTATTGTGGTTATATATTTAAAAATTCCAAAATCCATCTATACAGGGTAGAAAATTGACGGATAATCGTAACTTTGCTGATCGGGTCAATAGAAATCGAAAATGCTGTTGTGTTCTCATAAAGTATCGAAAATTTTGATCTTTGTTGATAAATTGCAAGATTTATTAAGATTTTCGATGTCTGCTGATTATCCGCAATACAGGGTGTCCCAGACCAAACAATACAGCGGAAAATGGCCGATTCTACATGAAAAACTGAGTAAGAAAGTCCCATACCAAAATGTTCAGGGAAGCACCGTTTTTAAACAAGAAGCAATTTAAGTTGACCAATCAGAGAGCTTTCCCATGTTCAAAAACCACCTGTTTCAGGAACTCAGTGATTGCTATGACATTGTTGATCGGGCCATAATTTCATGTAGAATAATTTTCATGTAGAATCTGCCATTTTTCGCTGTACCGTTTGGTCTGGGACACCCTGTATACCTATATTAATTGTTAACAAACTGAAAATAATAACAAAACATTCATTTAAAGTAGATCGTATTAATAGAGTACTAGTAGATAATAATTTACTTGTGAAATAAAGTTAAAAGGCATATTGTTGCGCGATTACGATATACAGGGTGTCTTAATTCAAACTGAACATGGGATTTAGAGCGTTCATGTATTTTTCTATATGTTTTATTTTATTTGGCACACGCAATTAAATATAGAACCAAGGAACCAAGATAGGCAACCAAGAATACAAATAAATCATTCTGTCAAATGAAACTATACATTGTTTTCAATATTAAAATATTTTATCATTTCCTTGATAATCTTGAGTAAGCTTAAAAATCCGATTGATACCAGAGATACTGGAGAATTCATAATTATTTTTAAAATTACTGATTTACAAGGTTATCAATAAAATATTGAATGAAATCATTTTGACAGAACGATTTCCAATTGCTTTTTGGTTGCCTATCTTAGTTCCATATCGCAATTCAATACAATGTAATTGCTTGTCCCATAAGAAAATTCATGTAGCACGCTAAATCCTATGACTATGATCCATTTTAATTGAAACTCCCTGTATATACCTGCAAGCAATGCGCGAATGTAATTAATAATTTTACGATTTTGTGTTTTGTGTTTGTCGCTCTGGTTCACGTTCATGTTCATACGAAACATAAATTGCTACGTACGTTTACGTTTGGAAATAATCTGCCAAAGTCGTATATATCTACATATAGGTATATGATATGGATATTACCATAGTATGTGTCATGATACACAACAAATACTCACTTACTGACACTGCAAACGTAAAATAATTCAATTACCGATCTGAGCTGATTTTCGCAGTTTTTCTAAAATAAAATAAGTACTTATACAGAAACACCCTGTACGTTGTAGTATGTTGTTCGCGAACCCCATCCTTTCGTATAGTAATTGCGTTGGCGTTAATACGAGTATACTCAGTTTATCTATTCGCAGTTAGTCCGGAACGTGTGAATCTGATTTGTTAGAATCACCAACCGTTCCCCGAACCGATTTCGTTACTGCTTCGTTTCGTTCGTTATAATGTCAATTCGATGTGCGATATGTTCATTTATGTGTATCTATGTATAGGGTAAGGGCAACATTCGATTTGTTTTGATTTTGACATATTTACGTTTGTCACAGTTTTGTGATTTATTGAGTGCAATCCACCGCCATTCCGAATAAATTAAAGTGCTAAATTGAAAGCATCCATGCCGGTTGTTATGTATACCTATATTCAGCGAGCAATGTATTCGAAACGCATATCATAAATCAACGATTGAATATCGTGCGACAAACAAAAAATGTAGCCAATTCAATGATCTCCATGCGTTGTTTGTTTATACAATAAAACCTTGGACGTCGTCATTTCGATATCCTAGCCCTAGCGAAACGAAAGGCAGGCGTACTCATTCGGTGGATTAATTCAACGAAACAACAATTCGAATTTTAAACGCGCCCATTCGGTCATATTCCAAAATAATGCTTACACAAGCATCAATTAATGGTTTTTCATTTTGTGTTTTTTTAGAATTCAAAATGAGAAAAGTTAAAGTTGTATGGATAAACAGTGGTTCGAATTATTTAGAACAGTGCTTCTCAAACACCGTACCGGGGCACTTTAGTGTCAGGTGTGCGGCGAGATTCCTTAAGGAAAAAAAAATGTTGAAAATCATTGATTTATGAAGACGTCTTGAAAATGTAAATATTTATCGCTTTTATAGTCTGATCTAATCAAATTCACCGATTAAATTTAAAAACCGTACGTATATTTACAAAATAATATACAAGGAGTTCCATAAAAGGACGAAAAAATTTGTAAATATTTTACTTACTTGTATTTTATTTGAACAAGTTGTATGATGAAAATTGTTTGAAAAGCGTTCGCGCCTGTAATTTTTTCGATTAAGATTACGCTATAGCACGGTGTGAAATCCTTTTTCCTTTTCCGCATTACCTAGTTTCCGGTAAAAAGCCTCGACATCCACATTCGCCGAACCAAAACCATTTCGACGACGGCAACGACGAATAAAGCTCAGCACTTCAATGAAATCAGTATTAATTTAAATTCGTGTAACGAAACGAAACGAATATACAAGACGGCGTACAACGCGGAAAAGTTGGCAAATAAATTAAATTAAAAAGCCGCAGGAGCCCTCAAAAAAAAAAAACAAATGAAATAAAATAGTTTTTTTTTTAGTAATGTACAATTCTCAATACCTATTACAAATAAGACTCTTGGAATTTCTCTTCGGCCGGCAAACAAAAATTGACCACAAGATGGCATTTGAAATTTGTAAATTTCTATAATTTTTAACGTTGGAGCAGTTTACATGCTATTTCGGTTCTAGGTCCTCCCCTTTCTACGATAGAGGCACCTCCAGGCTTCATATCCATGGATTTTTCCGAAGATAGGTATTTAAGTGGGAGTTTAGTCAGTAAGAGTCTGACATTGGCTACTGGCGGAAG
>JARJEB010001903.1:0-11539 GCA_030264535.1 Liometoxenus newtonarum
TTTAGCGCAATTTAACAAAGTATAATAAATTGCTTTTTAATGTTTGGATTAAATATCTAATCACACACACACACACACACACACACACACACACACACACACACACACACACACACACGATAGATCACTGCTGATGATTTTATGTTTTCTGATGACTGATAACAAAAATATATGCTATTATTAAAAAATCCTACGAAAGAATGTTAGAGAAATTGAAATGCAGAGAATTGAAAACACGACTTCTATTTTTTGACGAAAACCATAACTTCCCTTACAACACTTTATTGCGGTATTGTCAGAAAGTAAAAACACGTTATTTGTAAAACAACACATTGAAAAAACAACTTTTGTATATTACGAATACTGAATTCACTTAAAGTTGCGTGTGAAAAATAATTATCTGATGATGCGCACCAAACAAATTAAATTAACATTACAAGATTCACTATACGGATAACAAACATTTACTTTGAAACTTTAGTTAGAGTTTTAGACTTTACAAAAAGTAAAATATCAAACGCAAACCTTCGAAATAATATGACCGTTATCACTGAAGTAAATTATCAGTCATTTAATCTTTTGGTTCTTTACTCTGGCCCTGAATATCTGCTTCTGAATTGCTTCAAAAATCATTATCAATGTTTTCATCATTGAATAAGCATATCCTGGGAACTAACAAGTGCATAAATGTAGGTATAGTATACAAGATCAATACAAGTGAAAAGGGAAGGATTATTAATCGTTTTGTATCCTGGACATCATTAACGAATCATAATTTTCATATTTTATGATGAGAATAAATATCAGCTTTGTAAATGGACTCATTAAGTTTTTTATTAAACGAGTTTCTTTTTGTTAATAATTATTTTCATTCATTTCATTGTGATTAATTAAAGTATTTTATGAATTGAAAACGAACTGTGACAAATAAATGAGAAATACAAAAAATAAATTTATCGTTTCCCAGATGCATGCAGTTCTAGTTGATTATATCGTATCGGTTGCTCTATTTCGTAAATTTATGTTCCTTATAAAATATAAAACGATATAAAACTAAAAACAGTTCATTCGTCTGATGAATTTATTAAGAACAGGGAAGTAGGAAAAGGGGAACGTCACAATTCCGAGTTGTCATTATCATTCTCATTGTCATCGCATCAAAACAAATGGAAATGTTGAATTTTCTATAAAATTGTCGATGATGGCGGTAATATACGCAGGTGGTCTATTCAATAATAGTTTAAAGGACGGTATTTGATTCTATCTACACTTTCACACAAATAATTAAATGTTTTTTTGTAAGTAATTATTCGTCATTGCATCCTCTATACGGAACGGAAGGGTAACTACCCATCACGCTACTTATGTGTGTTCAATCGTGACCAAATACACCCCACACACAACACTCTCAACACAACTTTACAGTTTACTTAAATTCGATGAGAGTAGGAAAATACTTATTCTCTCCTTACTTCGACTTCTTTAAAGTTCAGAAAACAAGGAAATTCTCACAAGAAAATCATCTTTCCCTATCCGTCTCCTAGGATTCTCTCTATATATTCAATGCAGTAATAGACAATTGTTGTTTGGGTTGCATACGTTCTGAGGTTGCTCAACGTGCCTGTCGTTTGACTCTGCGTTCAAGGAAGATTATTGATTTTGTAATTTAAAAATTGGCATATTGTTTCTGGGTGTGCAAAAAATAGTGTTCGCAGAACAAATTTTATTTGTGTTTCTTTATCTATAAATGCATGTAGAGTAAGATATTTGAGGATATTCGATATTATAATTCAATTTAAAGGTTGCGGTATGGCATAATTGGGGGGTTGCATGTCACCATGCGGTCACCCGATGTGTGAGAGCGCTGTTATTGAGAACATGTGTTCATTCAGATAGAGTGCGAGTGCGGAATAGTTGAATCGTTGAATCTCATTTATGTATATAAATATCACAACGAATGATCGAGTATTTAGGGGTTATTAGAGTAAATTATGCTGCGGGACCTGAATTCTATCGATCAAATCGACGTGCGACGACCAAACGATTTATGATCGTCCTCTTTGTGAGTTAGCTGTAATATCACCCCTTACAGGTCGATTGAACACGAAATATTTATGTATTATCCTATATCGGATAAATTATTAGAATATTTGCTGCGTTCTTTCCAATCTAATAAATTCGTGAAGGATTAAATTAGCTCAACATAAATAAAATAATAGATACTTGTAATATTGACTATATACATATTTGTATAAATAAACATAGTTATAACTATTTTTACTTTCCGACCATATACCTACGTAGAGGAAAGTAATGTAATCGGAAAAAATGAAAGTATTATTTTTCCGTACTTCGTGGAGATCCGGTGACTGTACTTGTTCAGGGTGATTGCGCCATATAAGTAAAACGGATCGGACCTCAGTTCAAGTCATTCATACCTGGGTGCTGCTGTGGAGATGATAGTGGCCATTCGTCGTCACTACTTTTATTATCCTTCCGATCCGTATTCCGCTCATATTGAATCAGAGGATGATAGAAAAAGTACTTTTAATCGGAAAGTGGAAATTGCTCTAAAATTCAATCATATCCAAACGAAATCAATGTCATTTCCACTTTCCGACTAGTGCTACGAAATCGTAGTGGATACCGTCGTTTTTTTAAGTAACTATTAAATAAAATAGTTCCTTCCTTCATTCGTTGAATGTAAAAGTAACTCTGACTAAATAAGAATACCTATCTCGTAATGTAAATAATAAAGATACTTGTCTACTTCCTAATTTCCTTGTTTCAATAACTCATTACGCCAACAGGTAGTGAATGGTAACTATCAACATGAGGTACGTAAATTCTCGCATATTTGTTTCATATTCGTACTTACTGATTGCATGAGCGTAAGTTCGTAACACGTTAACTTCTCCCACTAGCGCGTACTTTTACCATTAAAAAGATACGAAACAGGCTCATGGTCGAAGCGAAGTCTAGAGAGGTAGTTTTTCTGTCGGCGGTGATGCCAAACGGCAAACAGTTTTATATCTGTGTTGAATATTTCACTTTCACTTAGTCGCTTATGCTTAACATAACATAATGCCAAACAACTCGTTGAATAAGTTACGCGCGGAGCGGGGCATATTGAATGCAATCTCACAAGGCAAGCTACTACCTTAGCTGAGCTGACCAGTCCGCAAGATGTCTTTCTTTAAATCGTTAATCCTTCCAGTGAATATTGAATAATATTAGTCACATCGATGATGGCAACAACGGGAAAAATTGTCGTACGAATCGTGTTCATTGTTTGCATGATCCTTATATTACTTGGAGATTATACAGGATTAATTAGTAAATTGTTGGGCGCCACTCATCATAAGGATAATCAAATTGGTGCTACGACAAATCGTCCGAGGCCTACGAATCCTGGTTATGGTGATCACAAAGCCGAAATCGATTTAGATGCAGATATCGAAGATGAAACGATTAAAAATCTAGGTGAGTATCATTCATCACAACATTTTTAATTGCATTTTAATGCACTTCCACAATTAGGTGCAACAATTGAAAAGTGCGCATAACAGGTAATTGTAATTGGCAATCTAAATAAATAACAACTACGGCTATTACACAAAGTAATTAATATGGGTTTTTTTTAAACAATTGTATATACGCGTTTGCACTTTCGGGCACTTAACAATCAATTAAACAATGATATAAATGCTACGCTTGCAAACAAGAAATTTAAACAATTCAGTCATTTATAATAATATTTATATTTAAACAGATGCCTCATAGTTGCTAAGGTAAACTTTTGGAGACAAATGTGAATAATTTGTTAATTGTTTCTTTTTTCTTCTTTAGGAGGTCAAACATCAAAATCACAGATTTTAGCAACAATAAAAAACGCGTGTCTACCAAAATTAATCTGCGAATTGAATGCAACACCTCAAAAAGAAAAACTAACCGATTCGGAAAAATCGTTGCTATCATTGATACGGTAAGTGGAGTTGGTGTCACCTACGTACTAATTAACTGTTCTATTGATCTGAAGAACGAAGGGCTCGCATAATTATGATTGAACTTCACATGGGTAAGTTCGTTTAATCATAAATTATCGTTCGCTCAAAGGCAAGTTGTTATAAATTTATTAAGTCAGAGGCGAAAGAAATTGAAAGTCATTGCGTAACTTCACTTTCTCTTCTGATGTAATAAATAAAAATCAAGGCACGTGAAGTGAAGATCATCAACATATCGACTTTTGAATAAGTGTGAGAACGAGTTGCAAAATGTTATAGGAAGAATGTAACAACATTCACTTGAAGAAAGTGGTTTGCTTGACATTCTAAAACATTTATACGTGTGTACGTACACCTTGAGAATAAAATGTTTGAGAACCACTGTCCAGAAAGTTGTAATAAAATTCAAGGTTGTTGCGGTCCGACTAGTGAACGGATTTAAATTTTCGCAACATTTTTATTTCATTTTTGTTGTTGTTTATTTTACAGGGACACGTCGATTAGTACAACAGCAGAATTGACATCGAAATATCATTTTGCTGCGCACATGGGACAACTCATCGCTGGCGTTGATGGCAACGGTTGTCACAATTTCTATCCAACGTGTCCATTTCCGGGACTCCAAGTGTTACAGATTATGAAGAAAGTGCGGATGCGTTAAGAAACACTTGAAATAATGCATCTCGATATTTCGTGCCTTCTTGCTTTCTTTTCCGTTTTCTTCGTTTTTTTTTTTAATAATGATAGAGTGAAGGGAAAATGCAATTCATAAAGTGAAAACCGTTAAAAATGTTTTTCTTCCCAACGGAAAATAACTCAATCTATTAAACTAGATTGAACGCTTCGACTTGATGTAAAATGATCATTTATCATTCCATTATTGACTCATCATGTATCATAACTTCTAGTAATGTTTGAATTTCTACAAGAAAAGAAAATATTATGACAATATGACAAAAACGAATGATCACCGTTATCAATATTAAGAGTACTGACTAGTCTATTTGTTTTACAAGAGTTCATTTGCGACATTCATTTTTTTCTATTAATTTTTAAGAGATAAATAAGAAACGGCTAAGCGGCTGTGAAATATTTGTTAAAATGTGATTATGTAAAAAGTTGTAGGTATATATGAAAAAAATTATATGTTTGCAAGTTATTTCATTATCAATAATTCCCACACAAATAGAAATAAATGATGTTAAAGGTAATTTGTCAATTATAAACAAATTAAGTAATGATTACAACACAGAAAAAAATACAAAATGAAAACAATCCTAATGATAGTAAACACATATAATGAATACCTAGTCGTGGATGACGACATGAACAACAAATTGTGACGTAATTACAAGAGTAAATTTCATACGATTAATTAAGCAATCAACACACTTTTTCTTTTTGTATTTCTGATGAGAATTTATCGTCCTTCCATTAAGGCAGGTCATTTCTTAATTATTCCAATATTCAACAAGAGTATTGCGTATTCACCATTTCAAGTATTCAATGCCAAATATTCAAACGACAAATCTCGAATGCTGCTGCGCTGAATGCTGATCGTTGCGTTTTTGCCGGTACGCTGCAGTGGAGACGAGACGAGGTGGTTCTTAAAAGGTCTGTAAATGGGCGCCACTCTCCTTTTAATGTGGCAGAGACACGGAGTATAGTTTACACAATCAAATCGGGTTATTAATACCATTTATTAACTTCCGAAACATACAGAAAAGAAATTTACGACTTGCTTACGCAGGCCAAATGTATCAATCCGCGGTATCAATCCTTGCAATTAAGGCTAATAGGCACACCGCGTTACTACGCCTATTTAAAAACCTCTATATTACAATCGTCTAAATCAAAATATCGTCACGATTCACGTAATTGAACGTTCAACGTTACAATGCGTGGCGCCACGAAAACGACGACACAAGAAGTAATTAGAAGTTCATTGCAAGTAACATTTTATAATATTAAATCCATCAACATTTAAATGCTACGTGATGCCTTCCACGAAACCATTTGGGAGTGGTGGCTGCAGAGTGTACATACAAACTTTCACCGATAACATAATACTTGAAAGAATCTAAGTTAAGGCAGTCGATATTTTCACTTGAAGCAAGCGTAGTCTGGCTCACCTGAATACACTGAAGAAATTTTGAGAGAAACACACGTGACAAAATAAAACCAAAATGAATTTAAGACAATTACTTAGTGCCAGTATTTTATTAAGTGCGTTGATATTAGTGCAGAAAGCCCCTACGACTGCAGCCCAGCAACAATCATTTGAATTGCCCGTTGAACTTATAGGATTTCCCGTGATTATAATGGCAGTGCGGCTTACGAATTTTGTTAAGAAATTAGCATACTCTTTGAATCCAAGTAAGTAAAAGTGCTACATAGCAAAGAAAACAACAAGACAGTTTCATATTAGAATTATTCAATTATTATTGTTATTAAAGTAATTTCTAATTTTCTATCACCGGAACTCGGAAGTAAACTGGTAAGTATCACGTAATAAATGCTCCTATACAATATAGGTTTAAATGTTAGTTAATTACACGTAGGTAATGAAATTAATAATAAAATTAATTTAATTGCTTCATTGCTAATGGACTGTTTTCATTTTCTTTTTTTTTGTTCAAGGGACTTATTCAACCCGAACACGAAGAGCTATCGGAAACGATGATATGATAGATATGTTGGAAGCGGAAAAAAGACTGGTTGCCGAGTTAGGAGAAAATGTTTGTATTTATACCAAAGTTTGCAAGCATCATGCCGTGAAAGCAAGCAAATCATTAGGAAAGAATGACAACCTTGATTGGAACAACATATTCAGGTAATAACTAAACTTCTTATACCGAGAAATACTCATATATTTAATGTAGAACAAGAAAAAATAAGTATGTAGTTGTTTTTAACGGGTGACAGGACAGCCATCCAGCCATCAATATAATCCACATATAATCCACATAATCCACATATAAATCAGGTGGATTATATGTGGATTATGTGGAATATATGTGGATTATATGTGTATTATACGTGGATTATGTGGATTATATGTGGATTATATTGATGACTGGGTGATGGCGGATGACTGTCCTCGCACCCGTTAAAAACAACTACTGAAACCTTGTTTTGAAAAGAGAATCGGAAAAATATAAAGGTAAAGAAAATCGAAACTTTTCGACAACTCTTCCTACATAATCTTTCGGATGAGTTGCAAATTTTGAATGATATCTTTCCGATTCACTTTTCAAAAGCGGTTTCTCCTTGTTATATTCACAAGACAAGTGGCTCTACTTCATTTTCATCTTCATCAGTTCCGTGTTGTTTCTATATGGATTATTTTTGATAAAATTCCCGTTGTGTTACAATAACAAAGAACTTTATTTTTTTATTTACATTTGTATTGCGTCGACGCCTCAACAAAAAGAAAAATGTTGTCGTCGACTGTCGTCGATTTAATATTCAATTTGCGTATTCAAATTTTCATACGTTCGGATTCCTCCTACTTGTCATTGTTGATTTCATTTCTTAAAAATTATGTACACTCAGCCTGAGCGTCGAGATTGAAATGGAAAAGCGAAAACATTGTGCAAACAAGAAAAGTGTATCCAATTCTTTAGTAAGTATAGCAATTTCGCGATGAAATCGTTCGTCATTTCATTTTGACTTCCCTTCTCCATCTTATGTACCCTTATGTCTGATATGGCTTATATCCATCAATATCGCTGCATAATCAATGCAAACAGCATACGATTTATCTAATACGATCGTCAACTGAATATATCTAAAACGAGATTTGCTTTTTTATATTTTCAGTCACTACAAAGCATCGCCGAATAAAAATAAAGAATTCTATCTACTGAGTGTTTTTCTTGGTGACATCGTTGCGTCGCCTCGATTCTGCAGTCAATTAGGCAAAAGAGGACGCCAATGTATAGATTAATTATTAATATTTATAGTTTCATAATACCAAAAATAAATTGAGTTAAGAATTAAATAATTGTAGTTAATTTGCAATTTACCAAATGACCTGAATTTGTTCACATCACAAGCAACAAGGTCAGTTGTTTTTAAAAGAACAATTTTTATGTTTAAAAGAAAGAAAAATAGGCAAGTGAAATTTCTTCAAAATGCAAATATTGATTTCTACTACGTAGGTTTGGAAATTTTGGCAATGGGACACCCACGATACTTTCTATTGCAACAAAGTGAAATTGTACCTCATAATAAACTCAAGAATGGACCTTTCATCATTATTCTTTTGAAACTCGTGCTTGAATAACGTTATCGAACGATAATAGTGAAATCGAAGTGTAATGTGTGCGATGAAGTGGTATTTTAAAGTGTTTGTGATAGTACTTATTCTACGATGTGGTGAGCTTATCAGTACCAAGAACCAAAATGGCTCCGTCAAGATGCTCTGGTACATATCATTTTCTTTTATAGATATTTGTAGATTAGTGATTGTACTGACTATGTGACTATTTGTAGGAATTTGACGAATTACGCTTTGCAGAGAAATAGCATCAGTAATTGTGTTCAAATCCAAGGTAGACAAGGTGGATACGGATTGGCATATCCACCTCCTTATCAACAGTTTCCTCAGCGTCCACTTCAGTACCAACAATTTCCTCATCAACCAACAGAAAGTTATCAACAACTTTCAATCATGGACGTATTGCAATCCATCGCCAAAAATGACGAGTTGCATTGTGTTCCGAAACTTTTATGTGAATTGACTTCAGGGACAAGATCTGAATCAAAAGAACAAACGTCAGTATTGCCGTTTAACGTGAACATGGAATCTTTGCTTGGGTGAATCATTAGTAAAGTCAACTTTCTATATAACCATGACGACGTTCCTATTCAAACAGTCACACTAGCAATTAATCACAACACAAAGAATAAAAATATGCTCTTTACATTTCTCATAAAGCACATCTCATTATTCCTTATTGTTCATTTATTTTTATTAACTCTTTCTTGCTTTTTATTCTTGGATGACAACAATGATTAACTTTATAACTTTCTCATGCAGGTTGTTTTCGGCATTCGGCCCTGCCACAAATCCGTTATTTCTATTTGGACGCGCTGCTTTACTTGGCTACACTTCTAGTGGTTCTTCGTCTTCGTGTTTTTATGCATTTCCACGATGCCCAAGCGATCCTGACAAATTGGTTAATTATTTGAATAACTACAACGGTGGTTTTTTTCGGTATTTTAATGGAGCACCGTTTCCAAATGTCCACTATCAACCGCAAAAAAGAATTCTCACATCATCAACAAGTGAATATCCTTATCAATATGATGATAACGTTGAAGGTAATGGAATAAAATTTCCAGCAGACGATAGTCGGACGTTGAACAACATTGTCGCCGTCGACGACGCTTTTTATTTACACAATCAGAAACATAAATCACCGAAAACTCTAACGTTTCCGGATGAGACATCCGCCAACGGTCAATATAATAATTTCAGAGCACCAAAAACGTTAACGTTTCCAAAGGCGGAATACTATTCTAGTAAGGAAACGTATCCCGTATTGGATTTTCAGAGACCTTTGCCAAATCACGTTGCTTCACCTTTTATTTTTCCAACGCGCACAGGAACTGGCGAACTACTCTTAGACACCGATGAATTCAACAAAGACTTATATTAAATTATAAAATATATTTCAAATTATTTTTAGCATAGTTGATTATTTTATTTAAACTAAATTTATTTTGATGCTAAAAACCTTAATTTTTAGAAAGCAGTACCGATTTTTATATCTAGTGTTCAAAAATGAGTTGACTTGGTATTAGAAAAAAAGGAAAATGCATAAGTTGATATTAACAACAAACAGACAAACTGAATGCTTTCGACGGTAGGTAAGTAAGTATAAGCTGAAAGTCGAAACCGCAAACAGCAAGCATTTCAAATATAATCGCATATTACACGAAGTTACCAATTGATTTTTGTACTTAAGTTGTCATACTCATTCGTGCCGTTATTTAAGTCTCCATCAGCTCAAAGCGAATAAATGTTACTCATCCGCTGATTGCAAAATGAAAGAAAACGAATTTCGTGGAAATGAGTGTTCTCTTCTGTCTATAGATGGAAGGAAATCAGAAGCTTTTCATAGAAATGCAAAATGCAGCTCGCAAAGGCTTTTCGATAATTAAAAAGTAAGGAAAGTCATAATTCATTGTCACGTATAGGAGGCAAATGAACGTAATAATAAGTAACGAATAACAAAAGACTCTTTGAGAGGCGCCAACTTCAAAGAACATTGCGACACCGACACGTTAATGTTAACGTTGAAACACAAAGTCGTCCGCCCCCCCAAACCCAATGCTTTCCGTTTTATATCCCTTAATACCGAACAAATCCAGCTTTCATATAAGCAAATCAAGGTTTACCGCTTTCCTGTTATATTGTTCTTTTCGCCGATTTGCACACAGATTCGACGGCTCTAGCTTCGAAAATATCACGTTTTTCTCCTGTTCGCTTCGAAAACAAAAAAGGATGACAATATAGCTCAAAGAAAATGGTAAGTGAACCGTCATCTCGGCGAGATTGTTCGACCGTTCACCCTTATTTATGAAAATTCACGTTTGTCCTATGATTATTTTAAGGATTAAGCTCCTCGCTTTTCGTCTTTACTTTGCGTGCGTGTATGGCTTTTCTTTTATATTTTAGGGGGAGTTAAAAGTGAGTAAGTACTAGCCGAATTCACGCGTATACATCTCATATCTCTTTATTTTAAGAGCATTATTACGGATCGCGTATTTAATAGTAGTGATTATATAAGCGTTGAAGTCGCGTGGCGGGCATCATCATTTGACTTAGCAAAAGGGATGTTTCCATGTTTGTTACTTGACGCGCTGAACGTGTCCGATGTTTTCATTCAATTCGATATTTACCACAAAAGGCAGAACGTACGTTCACCGTGTATATATGTAGGTATATAAAGATCGGATTGTAATCGTCACCCTCTTAAATAAATTCAATGATGGCAAATTCGAAGCCCACGATTTGCTGATGTGACTCAATTGGACAATTGGAAAAATGTAAAAATCTATATTCTTTCTGTATAGAAGTTTCGATTTCGGGTATGTCATCACCCTTACAAAGCAGTTACGTTACGAATTTGCATCGAGGGCGCGCGAGATGACAGCGATACCGGCGTCGTCGTCTCATCCATGGCACAATAAGGGTGACGGGTACTCAATTGTAAAATAACCGAAAAGCTTTTTTCAACTATACCCTCATCCACCTACTCGTCAACTTGATGTCGCCAACACAACAAAACGAAACAAGCCACCGAGAGTACCGAACCACCCTTAAATGCACGTATATATCTCGCTTATCTTGGTTTAACATCGCCAAGTGGATGTATTCTAATTAAAATGTAATTTATTTGTTGCCAACGATGGTGGTTTTTTTTTGTTCAACTTGACACAATCAAATAACGAAATTCCGAAAGCAAAAAATATTGAAATTTGCAAAACACACACACACACACACACACACACACACACACACA
>JARJEB010001905.1:0-20483 GCA_030264535.1 Liometoxenus newtonarum
AAAATCCGAAAAATTGCATTTTTTGGAAAAATTCGAAAACGATAAACAATCATGAATTTCCGTGACCGGCATGTAAACATACTCTAAATAGTGCAACTTTTTCCTAATTTAAGCCACCCTGTATCTTTTACCGTTTTCAAGATCTCCATGCTGTGCATTCTTATCTTGGACACCGTGTATATAATCTAAATTGACAATATGAACTTCATATGAAAGTTGTTAATATGTTGTTGCAAATTCTGAAATTGACGTTAAACGTTATGGAAATTAAATAAATCGCTACGGGTTTGCACCGCAGAACTTTCCGACCAAATACACTACGATTTCGTAGAACTCGGCGATCGTAAAAGTAATTTTGATCGGAATTGATTACACGATTTGATTCCATTAAATTTCTATACAATTTCCACTTTCCGATCAAAATTACTTTTACGATCATGAGTTCTACAAAATCGTAGTGTATTTGGTCGGAATGTTGTGCGGTGCGAACCCTTACCGATTTATTATGTTCATGACCTCGGGGTTCTTTGATGCGTAGGCCACCCACTAAACAGATACTCGGTTTTTAAATCGAGACCTTGAAATTTGTTAGCCTTCCCACAAAACGGCACCACGTGGAAAATTGCATATGTTAAAATTTAAAAGAACAAAATTACAAAAACCTATAAAAAAACTCCTTAAAAACGACCAAAACATAGATATTAAAAATAGTTATCAGCTTAGGAATTTAACTACTGGTTGGCAACATAATTATAATATAGTTTTGGCTTTAAAAACAAACCTCGAAACAAACTATAAATTAATAGTTTTGATAATATTTTACAGCAATAACAAAACTGTATCGCATATGTAAATAACTATTGATTTTTTTTATCAATTTTATCGTGAAAGTTACAATTAGCAAAATACCTTGATAAAAATGCAAACTGCTTTGAACTAAATCTGAATCGCTAACTTTTGAACAATAATTTTCCATTGAAATGGTTCAGTCGGCGACACGGTCAGTATACAAATTCGTTAACTTACTTTTAACGAGAAGTACTGATATTCTGAACAGTGAACACAACCCAATTATGTGTTCATTGAAAAGAAAAATTGATTAATTTAATGATTTGTGCTGTTATTTTCCACTTGCGCCCCTGAAAATGTAATCATCTTACAATTTAATTTTTAATGGCTTAATCCATTCTCCACGCATGAAAACGAAATAAAACGATAAAAAGATAAAGGTCTAACAATATAATTACAATAATTAAATCCATGAGTGTGGCGGCCTTGATTGTTTTCACAGTTTGAAATGTCGACAGACAATTATTTGAAATAAGTTTGTCGTGAATGAATAATGAATAATTGTGAATGGAAAAAATGACTAATCTGAAAACAATTATTGCATTTCGTTAAGTTATACTTATTTATTTGAGGAAAAAAAAAACAATAGTAACAAGGTTTACAAGGCATACACATATCCTTTGCATAAATTGGTTTTTGGGTAACTAAAGTGTTATAATTACTAATACTAACAAAGGCAAAGAGTAATGATAAATAAATCAGTTTTTGAGTGATCTTCATTAGTTTTTTTTATTTTATTTTCCTTTCCATGTTTCCACGGTTAGTTTGAATCTTGGAAATACTGTTTGCTTCCAGTGGGATCCGGCTTCATGGTTTTCTTGCCTGGTTTCCATCCAGCTGGACACACTTCGCCGTGTTCGTCGGTGTATTGGAACGCCTGGACGAGACGCAGCGTTTCATCGACGGAACGACCGACCGGCAGATCGTTAATGGTGATTTGTCGCAGAATGCCCTTCGGATCGATGATGAACAGGCCGCGGAAAGCAATGCCCGATTCTTCGTCCAACACGCCGTAATCGCGCGCTATCTTGCCGGACTTGTCGGCCAACAAGGGGATGGTCATTTCTCCGAGACCACCTTGCTTCCGCGGCGTGTTCACCCAAGCTAGATGGCTGAAATGGCTGTCGGTCGATGCGGCGATCACTTGCACTTTGATTTCTTTGAATTCTTCGCTGCGATCCGAAAATGCGATGATTTCGGTGGGGCAGACAAACGTGCTGGCAACAAAAAAAAACAAATGTTAGATTCACGACAACAGTTTTTTTCGCAGTTCACAAAAGAAGTTTCCGATTCGTTTTAATGAGACAATCTACTGAATATTTTCCTATTTATTTACAATTTATTAGACATAATTGCGTTGTTTTTCTTTAACTATTTTAACTAGAGAAATACTGAGGGAATTTTTGAATTTCTTTTTATTTATTGCGTTTTAAAATTGATTCACCAAAACTCGCGTGAAAATCTCAGGCCTGCAATGAGTCAAAACAGGAAACCAGCAACCAGTTTTGGTATTATTTCCATTGTTGGCGCGTTTTAGTAAAAAATGCAATACTTACAAGTCCAAAGGGTAGAAGAAAAACACAACATATTGTCCTTTGTAGTCGGAGAGACTGATCTCTTTGAACTGGCCGTTAACAACAGCGGTTCCGGCGAATACCGGTGCGGCTTTCTGCAGACTTGGTACAGGCATGATGCTGAATAGCTGAATGTGCTGTGAGTGCTGATCTACGACAATAAAATACGCATTTTCTCAATTCTCACAATCAAACTAGGTAATTAATAAATGGACAAGCACGACGAAGATTGTTGCAATTCAAGCAGACAAAACGATCAAGCACTTACATGCGGCTTTTTGATAACGTTCACGTTTCGCGAATACAACGGAATAGAGAACGTGTTGAGTTTTTTGCAGTCGGTCGCAGAATGAACTCAATAGTCAATGTACAATGGAGAATTGCAATCGAGAATGGAATCAAACGTGAAATGAAGAACGGCCGGGCAAACAAGTAACGTAACGACGAATTTCGTGTACGGTTTTAGTGTGTCTGTTCTGTTCTGTTTGTATATTTCATGTGGTGCTGCGCGCAAGGAAGGCCTTTTACCCATACTCATTCGGTTCAGTTCAGTTCAGGTACAGCTTCACTCGAATTTGCATTCCTTTCTAGCATTCGTATTTTGTATTAACGGTATCTCTATTTTAGTTGGATGACTGTGGAATATGCGCACAAGTTGTATCTGCCGAACCGCCGAACCACACGACTATGAAACCTTGAAATCCTTTTTTAATCCGTAATCCATCCGATCGTTTCGCTTTGGTTTTGCTTTGCTAAATAGGCAAATTGTAAAATATTAAGCCTATAAGTAGGTAATCTAATAAAATTTTATTTTGCAATTCAGAAAGTCAAATAATGCACTAAAACATTTCTCTAATGCGCCGTGAAAATCGTTGAGAAAACTTGCTTGTAAGTTTTCATTTGGTATAACTTTAAGAGCACCCTCGGGCCTTACATTAACAAACTAACATTATTTATTCTGGTCAGATTCATATTTATGCTGAACTGAAGAATTGAACTGAAAAAATTTTAAATTTTGTGTTTTTCTGGTGGAGAAGAGGGCATATAATATTGCCAGGCTTGCTCCAGGGCGCCAAATTTATAGCTGCGCCGCTGCTGACTTCATTCAGTTCATTCTCATTCGTTTAATATCGTTGAACTTATAAACTATTATAATATAAAATAATAAAATTATAATTATAGTTGAATTAAAATGAAAAACTTACATGGAGTTTGAGCTGAAATCAAGCACGTATTCGCGTGCACATCGTGCGATTGCTGAGCATTTATATATTTCACAACTTTACACTTTACACTTTCCTGACCTGACGTCATCCATAAATAATATTTTTATGATTCAACCACATAATCGCATTTTCTTTACCACTATTTTGGCTGAAAACTAAAATTTATCAAGTACATTGTCAGCCACATCCTTTTATTTATACAAGAAAAAAATGAACAAGAAAATAAATAACTACGTAGGTCGTGTAGGTGTATACGACCAAAAATAACATCCTTTTTCAAGTATATTTCTATATTTACTCGTTAAGAATAAAGGTCGATTATGTTCGGCACTTAACTCCTAAAACTTAAAATTTAACATTTAGAAGATAAACTTATGAATATATTGTTTAACGATTTATGTTCGTCACTGAAAATTTAACCATGCTTTCTTAAATCTTAAGTATTAGGAGTTAAGTGTTAAATGCTAAGAGGCGAGCATAAACCGACCTTTAGTCGGTGAAAAAGTAATTAANCTTAAGTATTAGGAGTTAAGTGTTAAATGCTAAGAGGCGAGCATAAACCGACCTTTAGTCGGTGAAAAAGTAATTAAGAAAAGTCCAAAATTATAGTCGTTTCTTTTTCTGTAGAAAAACAAAATGATTTTAAAAGTTTTATTTTTTGTCTCAGTTAACTGTTAGGCCATTAAATCACTTCTAACTATAAACAATCAAAATGTTTATTGAGCATAATGATTGTGAAGAAAACTACTGATTTCTCCTCACTTTATACAAACAAATCTAAACAAATTCAAACAACTCGTAAACAATCAAATCATTATTTATTCATTAAAATCAAATGTTATTGTGTTCTAGCAATGTGAGACAAGGTAAGATCAAGTTCGTGAAAACAGGAAGGATGTAAATATAAACAAAGATGTGTGTGCAAAGTAAGTAATTATTTTTGTTGGTTTAAATTTCATTTTTCTTTTCTCTTTTTATTAAAAGCAAATATAGCACTTGATAAACTAAGAGTGCATATTTGTACATGCAAACAAAGTTGTTTGCACACGTTCACATATACAATTAAAAAATGTACAAATTACAAAATTGAAAAACATTAAGTAACGCTTAATGTTTACCTGTATAAACAACTACAGTTAAGTGGAATTTCTTCAGGAATATCGTCGAATGTGTGTATAAGTAGATATAAAATTCATGGCATCATGGCACTTCTGGTTTTCTCTCCCCCCGAAAGCCAAATAAATACATTTTAAATACAGTGAAACAAGGCATAGTACACCAGAAATTACTTAACATAATCATTTTGCAATGCATTAAATAATTCTTTAATTATATGGAAATAATATGATTTCTTATTCTTATGATACAAAACAAATCAAGTATTTTTTATACACAAAAAAAACGAAAGTTGATTGAAAAATACAGTAATTATAATATAATATGTTTGATTATGTTATTGTTATTTCATTATTTGTTAAAATTATCTTATTTTTCACCTCATTTTCTCATCAGTTCGTTAATTATGTACAACATCAGCCAATTAATACTCAAAGTAAAGTAAGTAAATCCGATTGATCCATTGTAATTGAAATAATATAATTATTCTCTACTCCGTGGTCCGTGTTCGTTTCGTTTTAATTCCTTTACTTACACATCGCTTGGAATGTCAAACTCACTGAAAATAATAGCTAATTATACATAATTAGCCTAAAGAATGAATGTCAAATGCAATAATAAATGGAATAGTTATTTAGTTTTTAATTTTTAAACGCTAAACTTATTTTCGAAATTATTGCACGTCGTTTTCTTGTATATTTGTTATTTTTTTTTTGTTATCATCATCGTTTCACTCACATTTCTTTATGTAATTACAAAGGACTAGCAATACCTGAATAAAGCAACAAGAAACATTGTTTTGTCTTCCAATTTTCGCGTCGTGTTTCAAATAAAAAGTGGGAATGTTTTGTTGATGCGTTTTGGAAACAATTTCAATGTCAATGCATACAATTTTGTTATTTTAAAAGTAAAAAATGATTGCTTTTGAAGCAATCAATCAAATGTTAAGTTTTATGACTATGTTTTAAGTTAGTTGTGTGTGTGTGTGTGTAATTGTTACGTAGATGTCTACTACTGATCCGGAATGCTATCCATGTTAGGCACGTAGTCCAGCGACATCAAACAGGCAAAGACCGTCATCACCATCTTCGGCTTTACTTCGGTTATGTCTTCAGGCAGTGCATATACTATGGCACCGTTCTTGCGAGCCATACTTATCGCATATTTTGCATTTGCCAATTTATCCTAAAAGAACAAACAAGACTCAGAATAATTTATTTTATTCAAGGAAAGAAGAGAGAGCGACCAAAGAGCTTGTTTTATTGACTTAATCAATTTACTCACCTCTTCCGATGCTGTCGTCTTAACAAGATCATAATTAACTGCCCCAGGTTTGATAGCATCGATAAGATCAATGAGAACAACAGCATTGCTAATTGAGGAGTCCTGGAAGCCACGAATGGAAGACGTTTTATTGGCATCGACGAGTCGTTTGTTCACCCACTGCACAATTTCCTTCTCGACGATGGGACTGCCGCTTTGAGCAAGTTGCGTCAGCATTGAGAGCGTATACGCGCGCATCAACTGCCAGATCAAAGCTAAAGTCAACGTAACATTGCCATCGTTAATGTCCTGCCCGGCGATGCCGACCAACGAAAACTTTATCTTCTTGCCCAACTCAATGGCGTAATTGCAATTCTCCAACTTCTCCATGAATTTGCGCAGGTTCGTAAACTTACGATGGACTTTGCTCCAGTCGACGATGCCCGGCTTGATGACATCGTACAATTGGAAGACAACGAGACCATCGGCCAAGTCTGAATAGAGCCAATTCACATGCGGGGATACTCCCATTGAGTTGATCCAATTTCGATAAGCTGCAGTAAAAACGTGAAAATAAAAAGAAGAAATTGCAACTTAATACTAAAAAAAAAAAATAAACATACTCTTTTCTTCTCGCGTTTCCTCAACGGTCTCATACTCGATCGTTCCGTTCGTTTGCTCAAGCCCAGGATGTTTGTTGAATAAATTCGCGACGAAGGCAACGTTCAATTTGTACACGCCGTTGACAACGTCCTGAGGTGTAACGAATGCACGACAATCCAACTTTGCCGCTTGTTGGAGCATAATATCTGCACGTGTTTGCAAATCTTTTGTCTGAATGATAACAAAAACGACATCATCATGATTTCGCATTTTATGAAAATAAAAATAACAAAAAAAAAACACTTACGAAAAGCGCCTCAGTGTTAACATCAGCATCCGCCGGAGCTATTTGTTTCAACAAATGCGTGTAGATTTCCGAATCTGTGATATCATTCGTGAAATTGTGAATACGCCTATTCGTATCGCTCCTCTCAAGATGATAATTCACCCACCTGAGCAAAATCTGTTCGGGGGACAACTTGAACAAGTCTTCAATCTTCTCATCGTCATTCAACAACGCCGTAAGTCCTGGGCAATGCTCCAAAGTGATTTGATTAAACAGCCCGATACGTATGATTTGCCAAAGTAGGCCGAGGACCAAGTGCGCTTTGCCTTTCGCCAAATTGTGTGCGTCGATGTTGACCACGTTGCAACCGATTGCTTGCGACGACGATAACGCTAACGTCAAATTCTCCAACTTTGTGTACAACTTCAAGTTCTTTTTGTTGATTGTGCGTTCATCGATTGTATCCGGGCAGGAATGATTGATAATTTTGCTAAAACAAGTGCAACCGCAACAACAAATTAGATTCAGGCGTGTCCTCCCCCTCAACAAGAGTTCGATTCACTTACCATAATAAAATACCATCCTTGACCTTTTCATACAGCAATTTTCCTTCCGGATCGATGGGAAGCAAATGGCCTAAATCCTTATCGTGTTTCAGATTCGAATTGATCCAATCGGAGAAAGCTAGTTGCTCCTCGACTCGCACCGAATGCGTTGTGCCCTCATTACTTGCGTCCGAAGTGCCACCCATATGCAGAAGGTTCTCTTTGCGTGTCATCACTTGCTTGAAGGTACTCGCCACTTCGTTCGCCTTCAAATCGCTGCACAACGTCTCAAACTCCTCATACGACAGTTTGCCCTCGATATTGGTGCGTTTCTTATTTTTGAATTCTTCCTCCATTTGTCGGACTTTATAAGCGGGCATCTTGAAGCCGCACACATCGAGGGCCTCACGCAGTTCTTTGATGTCGATGTATCCATCGTTGTTCTTATCAATCTAAACAACAACAAAAAACCATCAGCCATTATATAATTATCAGTGTTACAAAACTGATAAGGAAAGTATAAGTTATGTAAGTTTATGATTCATTTGAACAAATGTTTCTGGTATGTGCACGCCACGCCGCGCCGCGCCGCGCCGAGCCGGTTACAACTTTTAGGATTTAAAGCGTTTATTAAGGAATTACGAAGGCGAACGGGATTTTTTTCAATTTATACGCCCACTGACTCAACTGAGGATGTATTATTGAGATTAGAGTTTTAATTTTATCTTCAACAATGTCACATAGAAACCAAACAACTTTGAATATGATGAAACTCATAAAATTATATTAAAAACGAAAAATATGTGTTCGTAATTTTGAAAAATGTGTCAACTCCAAACACGTAATTTCTAAAGCCACCCTGGAAATTAATCAAAAATATCTTATTTTTAATTAAACTTTGTTGAAAGCGAACGATTGTTTGATATCACAATTGCAGCTGATAAATGTTCGAATTGTTTGAAACTTGAATGTAAGTATGTGCGATTAATTTGTTCCAGTTTAAGTTGAATTAGATTGATAAGGTTGCGCTACAAAACGAAGTTGTTTAATAAAATCATTCGAACATTATCGAAAGTAATTGATTTTTAAGTAATTATTGATTCATTATTCGGTACGTTGCTACTTGCTACCGTATCTAACAAAAACCGATAGCATATACCTACGAATAGATAGAGTTAGAATGAAAACAGCTTTAAAAATGCTAAGCATTTGCGTGTAAGTAAAAATTACAATGACTTACAAATGCATAAGGTTTTTCCACCTTCAACTCATCAACGAACTCATCGTAATGATCACACGTTTTTTCTATATTGGCAACTTCCATAATTACGCGGCGAACGACTGACTGTTGCTTGCGACTATATGAAACACGAACACGAACTGAACTGCGGTTGCCAACTTATATTTTAAAGCGACAAATATGTGCACATTTTCATTTACCATAGTGTTTTACACTTTGAGGTTTGATATATCAGTTGTTGATAAGGGATAAGCATTGATTAGTTTGACACCTTGTGATTGGGTACACTCAAGTATTCAAAATTTTACTAATTTATCGATGCCTTGCCTATAACTTACTTCGTATTAGTTGAATTTTGTTTAAAATATTAAATAAAACTAACTTCAAATCGTTTTCGTATGTAGGTACTTCTTAAACGTTTCAAGTTACGTCCGAAGGGTGAAGTCCCAGTCTGAAAAGTACTCCAAAGCGGGTGGTTTTCCTTGACTTTTGCGTTACTCATTTTTTCTTCAGTCGCTTCATTTACCACGATTATTTGAACCATTTTTTGATTATCGCATATGAAAAAATTACCTTAATAAAATAGAATAATAAAACTGAAATCTACGTATTATCAAATTAATCAGTATATACATTTTATCGATTGAATTGAGTTATATAGGTATAACCAACAGACAAAACTAACAAAATTCTACTTTAAATGTATAATCGTAAATTAAGCGGTCAGTTTTCTACTGTAATTCGTATAAACAATGAGTAAATTAAGTAATTCATAAATTTTCCAAATGTGTTAATGCATTTTCCGGAAAAATCGGTTTTCTTCATACAAAACTAATAAAAATACTTCCAATTCTATAAAATTTCGCAAACCATTCGCTAATTTGATAGAAAGTTTTATTCTATTCTTTATTTAGTACGTTCCTGTTTATATAGGTATAACAAACAGACAAAACTAACAAAATTCTACTTTCAATGTATAATCGTGAATTAAGCGGTCAGGTTTCGCTTGTGATTCGTATAAACAATGAGTAAATTAAGCAATTCATAAATTTTCCAAATGTGTTAATGCATTTTCCGGAAAAATCGGTTTTCTTCATACAAAACTAATAAAAATACTTCCAATTCTATAAAATTTCGCAAATCATTCGCTAATTTGATAGAAAGTTTTATTCTATTCTTTATTTTAGTATGTTCCTGTTAATATTTGTGCATAAAATCATAAACTAAAAACCAATATGAATCAGACCAGCAGACTGTATCTTTAACAAATATTTGAACCTGATTCCTAGAACATTACCAATTTCAATTGCAACGCAAATTCTAATAAGAATTCGAATCAAAATGTAAATAAAAGCATGTTTCTTTAACGGGCGTATCGGGGAATAACAATACCGATATTATGCAAGTATAGCAACATTGTTTGGTTATTGTTGAGTAAGTTTTTCAACGTGCGTGGGCTGCGTAAAAGAAAACTACGTCGTCAATTCTATAAAGTAGATATAAACAGACTGACTATTCATTCGATTAGTCAAATTGGTATGTATTATGCATACACATGATGGTATATGACCTACTAAAATGTTATATTGGACCCTTATTGGCATGACATTATCAAAATTTCACTTTTGCATTTATTTAATTTCATATACAAATTTAACTTTATTTAGTAATAAAACTTTGGAGGCATTCAGTCAGGGACGTACTGAGCAATTCGAGCGATGTTAGAATTGAAGTACAACGCGAATAGGAACCAAAAGTCCATGTCTCTCAGAATTCTAGTAAACAGTATGAAACATAAAATAGAACTCATTATGGAAAACAACTTCTATCAACTAGAATAACTAACCAAGGTGAACAATAAGATACCAAAGTTGAGTGTTTTGTGCACTTGTAGGCTCAAAAACGATTTGCTTTTATATTAGAAAATAGAAATTAAAAAATATATATATTTAAAAAGTGCATTCGCTGTTTATTTCTGTATAGATTGGCAATTTTGTTATTCACTTTGTTAGTTTTGCTTGAAACTTGATTAATTCAGGATAATTCCAGTATTATTTATTTCGTTGATTCATTACAATTGCGATTTTATATGCAAATAACGCGAATTTTTATTTCTTTTTATTATTAGACGGTAGATATAATTATAATTCCTGTATTTGATTTCATGCTTTGTTAGCAGAAAAATGCAAGAGTTTGGTTTTTGTATAAATTAAAATTTAACTTGTAAGCAGGTGAAGGCTAATAAATAAATATCAAATTTGACAAGCTCAACAACAATAAACAATATCACAAATATTGCATTGCAACAAAGTACGAAAGTAGAAATATTATTGCGAAAAGATAATTGGAAAAGTTTGAAAATTGTAAGCGAGCTCAAATCCACGAAAAGTGTTTTTTTTCCCCTCAAAATTACAACATTTCCTTTTCCACATTAGAACTTAAACTCTTTTCGAAACAATAATGAAAATACTTTGGTCAATTATTCGGGATTTACTTGATTGTGTAAGTTTAATCAAAAATTACCAAGAAGCAATGTTGTTTTCAAGCAAGTAGCACAACTAATGGCCATTTAAATGTCAACTACTATAATAACAACTCACCAATTAAATAAATAAATAAATCTGATAATTAAATTGCTAACTTGTAGTTTGCAAAACAAATAAACGTATTTATTTTCTTTTATATTTTATGTGATAACAGTGATGGTGTTTTATTTATATATGTATATAATTAAACTGTTGATGTTGATAGTGTGGCTATCAGTTATCATTATTCACTAATGAAACGAAATAAAATGGGCGTAGTTGGTACGGGCTTGCAGTTTTTTTGAATAAAATATCTCAGAGATCAGACCAGGACCAGACGGAGGAGATTGTGTGAGGAGACAAGACAGACGCTCTCCCAGCAAGAATGCTCAATAATCTTCGCAGCCTGCATACAGGCAGGTACAGAGACAGACACCTCACCTGCGTCATTAGTTTATCGATCTCTCGTTTTATTGATAACTGATAAACAACACAAAAATAAACGTGTATTACTTACAATCGTAAATTGTTCCAATAATTCCGCTCGTTCGTCTTTGGTCAGCTTCATGTATTCGGAGGCCATATTGTGTCACACACACGCCGCACTCTCAAGTCAGGCTCACTTCACCTTCACTTCGCGTGTATTTCTCGATTTGCTTGCTTGCTTGCTGTGAACCGAACCAACTTCGTTCGTCTATAAATTCAACCAGCAAAAGCAGGCAAGCAAGTCCCAACAACAACCATCCATCCCGATTCCCGCGACGCGATGCGACGGACGGACAACTCCCCCACTCTTTGTCTAATGAGTAATATCTACCAGCTTGAGCTCATAGTTTAGTCATAAGAGAGGCGCAGAAAAAAATTGAATAACTAATGATGGTTCCAATCATTCAATGAGCAATAATTGATTGGAAAACGAAACACATTCGTTACTTGTTACATTTTGCGTTGGCAGTTTGGCACGTTCACTGCTTCTATGCTTGCCCTCGTAACTCGTAAATTTCAAACTGTATGACGAAACATCAAACAATTAAAGATAAGTTCAATTAAAATTTAATAAATGTATTCATGACTCATTTTGCTTGCAACTTACAATTACCTTGATTTTACGATCTTCACATTTTAGTTTAGAGGTCTTTTTATTTCAACTTGGACCTTGGTTCTGGTCTAATTCTCGTTCAGCAATATAAAGGGGTGTTTCGCAGATTAGAAGGGTGCCCGTGCCACGAATAATAGTTGAAGGGCTGTGAGCGAATGCCCGCTTGTGTTTTATGGGGTTTGGTTTGGTTTGGCATTTATTGATTTAGCGAAAAATGTGTCAGCACTGTACTTTTCATATCCTGCCTGGTTCATGCATATGTATTGCATGCGCTTTTCAATATGCACATTTTCATTATCTATTCAACTAAAAATAATAAAAATAATCATAAACTAAGTAAACTCAGCACTCGTCAGGTCTTGTCTGTGCATAAATATTTGCCAGTACAGAGTCATTTAATCATATTGTGTTTTTATGTTCAACATTTATCCAGTTATAGCGTAATAAAAATTGAAATATATGCGGAAATCAAGCTCCCATGAAGGCGCGATTGAAATTAATTGCTTCTCTTCTCTAATAAGCATGCTTAACCGCGCTCTAATTCTATAAATGGTGAGAACCTGAAATTATGTTCTTTGCCTTGCTTGAGAACGTTTCCACATTGTCTATTCTTATATTTATATTAAAATAACATAATAATTCATAAATTTTTAAACATTTAACTTAACCGGCTGTTCCATAATTTGAATTCATTTTTCATTCACAAATCATTGCGTTTTACTTAAATGCTTTGATAGATACACATTTTTCAACTTTAATCAAATTCAGTTCCAATAGTAATGCTGATATCACCAGGTAGAATGTGCGTTTGGTGATACCAACGATTAGTGTCGACGACAACTACGACAAATCAAAAATGTACAAATATTCGAAATGCAAAGCGCATAAATTAATCGAAACATTCACAAATGACTCACGAATTTCTCCAGGTTCAACAATCACTTGAAACTCTTTGCATGCGTAATAGCATTCCGGTGGTGGTGCCAATCGCCATTTCTTTCTGCCACGTAATTGTGCTTGCCATGACGCGTACTTTACATTATCGACCTAAAAATTTAAAAAAGAAAAAAGAAGAAATCAATTTTAAAATAAATCAAACCTCGTTTGAATCGTTCTTGTGTTCATTCATTTTTTGGAGTTCAATTATACTCACTGGTTCAAAATACTCACATGCATATGGGCACCATCCCCAGGTCCTCCCATGAAAATCCAGCTAAGAGCCATATTCTCCGATGTTGGCGGCAGGAAATATGGCCGTTGGTAATGTCGCCGGAGGATTTTGCCAGCTGCATCGTTGCAATTGCTCCAACCAATGTACCATGGACTTGTACCATCAACTAGGCGGGATCTCTCATTGGGCATATTTAACGCTTCACGTAAAGATGCAAATTCGGTTTTGTACGGAAAGAATTGGCAATCCGTTTTACCATTTGTACCTACACTCTCTGCGTAAAGCTGCTTGAAAAACTCGAAATTAAATACTTCCATAGCTGTCCAACCACGTGTTCCATCTGTTACTATTAATGGCTTTGCCCTGGACGCGTACAACTCGTCGAAATCCCTTTGTGATATATTCGTTTGATGATCCACATGCGTTACACCCCGACACATTGAGCAATCCTCCGGTCGCCTGAAGACTTTCGCACCATCGAAGGGCATCTCAAGAAAGCACTCGTCGTTCCTTTTCAGTCGAGCTTGTAGTAGAAATGGGCTGATGGCAACGATTAAAGTCGCTGCAAATAATAAAAAATACGTTTTTTTGTGATAAATGTTGTTCTTTTTGTTTGTTGACTGGATTTCTTGTGATATTTCTGCGGATATCACGCTTGTTGATATTCCTGCAGCTTTAGCACGTCGCAAGATGCCCAGGAGACGCTTCTCGGCCTTCTGCATGATGGAAACTGATACATTTTCAATCACGACGAGCACTTTTATTGAAAATTATTGGGAACATTTTCATGCTTATCAGCCGAAGGAAAACCACAGGCGCCTGAATTCAATTATGTGGAACTTGATAGCTTTCCAACAAGCACCTGATCACTCGCAGTGTAACAAATTGCATTGTTGTGAGATGGGAAATTGAAATTAGATACAAACCAATTTCTTTCAAATTTTCTTTATAAAAAAAGGAAATCATCTTGAGTTTAATCTAAAATCAGTCTAAAATACCATACGAATAGGTTAATAACTCGGATTAACACAGTTTTATCATTTTACGCTTGAAAAATATCTTTATTTGCTACTTCTTACGCTATTTATATAAAAATCAAATTTTAAATTACGCGCCACCGGAAGTCCCGAACGCAAAAACAGTAAAATTAAGTAATGGCCGCCCGATTGAAAATTTCATTGAATTTTCTACCTTATGGTGCACGTATATCAATACAGCATAAGGTTAGTTCTTGCATCAAATTTTTGAGTCCATTTCCATGACAACGCAAACCAAATTTCTAAACAACTAGCCGAGCACCATTCGTGTATGTTCGTACGTTTCACATTTGACATTTTATTTCTGACTCATGAAACATAACAACATTGCGAGAAAGGAAGAACAAGAGCTCCATAAATCACTCAATAAAATACAAAACGCGACATAATTTAACACACAGCTGTTAATTGATGATGGATAAAGTGATAATGAAATCCATTATTTAGTCTGGAACCTTCAAGAAAAAAGAAAAACGTATGTAAACCCAAGTAGAAGGACCATCTGTTTCTCTTCCGTTACAAAATGGATATTGCAAAATCACTGTTTCGAGATCATCGTGACCATGAAGGCTATGTTGGCAAAGCAGACAATAACGTAAGTACTCTATTAATTACTGTTTGCTGTAAGTTGATGTTGGTCCGTTCGTAGAAAAGAGAATTGGAGCTGGCAATCTCTGAGATGGAAGACGAAGAAAATCTCGTAGAAACATTTCACGAAGGCTTGTCGATGAACGAACAGCTTACACCAAACCCTGGCGGGCCATTTTCAGCTTTAACGCCTTCGATGTGGCCCCAGGATATTATGGCAAAGCTGTCTGTGCTCCCAGAGGATCCAAATTCGCAGCCGGAATATAGGTCCGTGACATTTTCAATGCTATTTTCACCTTCTATCTGAAAAATGATATTTTCATTGTTGGTTCGATTATATGTTCGGTTATTGTAGATTCGATGAATTTGGATTTCGTGTCGATGAGGAAGACGGCCCCGAACAGAATTCTAACAAACTTCTCGGCATTCCCTTCGTTGAAGACCCACAACACCGACTCAAGTGGGTGGCGCACCTCGAGTTCTCCCACAATAAGGAAGTATCCAATTTGAGTTGGGATAAAGTGGATGTACGCTTTCCGCAGACTGACAAGTTGCGAGGGATGATCCAGGAGGGTGTTCCCCATTCGCTACGACCTCACTTATGGATGAGAATGTCAGGTACCTGTGGCTTTGTGTTCTAATCTCGTAATAGTCTAGGTCAGCACTCAGAAAGGCGGCTCTTATGTATGATTTGTTTTTGTTTTATTTGGCAGGCGCTTTGTTAAAGAAACAGCATTCGGAGCTAACGTACAAAGACATCATAAAAATGTCCAGTAACGATTCGCTAATGACATCAAAACAAATCGAAAAAGATTTATTACACACAATGCCAACGAATGCGTGTTTCAGCAACATAAACAGTACGGGCATTCCTCGACTTCGTCGCATTTTACGCGGTCTTGCCTGGTTGTACCCTGACATTGGTTACTGTCAGGGCACAGGGATGATTGCTGCGTCTCTGCTCTTACTTCTCGAAGAAGAGGATGCGTTCTGGATAATGGTGACGATAGTCGAAGATCTCCTGCCTGCTTCGTACTACAGCTCGACGTTGATTGGCATCCAAGCCGACCAGAAAGTGCTACGCACGTTAATCACAAACTTCTTACCCGATATTGACGAAACGTTGAAGAACCACGACATTGAGCTGTCGCTTATTACAATGAATTGGTTTCTAACTCTGTATGCGAGCGTCGTGCACATGAAGATCTTGCTCCGCATCTGGGACTTGCTGTTTTTCAACGGGTCCCTCGTCCTCTTCCAAATCGCGTTGGGGATGTTGAAGATGCGTGAGCCGGAGCTGAAGCGATTAGAGAATTCGGCGCAGATTTTCAATGCGCTGTCTGATATCCCTGGGGATATTGACGAAGTCGACACGCTTTTGGATGTTTCGATGCAAGTCGCAAACTCGTTGAACGATGTGATGATTGAAGCGTACAGGCGTCGTCATTTGGCGTATTTGATGGCTGACCAAGGGGCGCTCGTAGGCAACCCGGAGGCTGCACCTAACTTACCGAAACAACATTTGGCCAGGCGGCAAGTGAAAAAATCGAAATCCGTTATTCAATTGCTACTCTTCAATGAGAACAGCAGCAATGATTTGAAGTGTAAAAATATTAAACAGACTGAGATCTTGGTTGATTTACGAGAAGGTATTCTTCAGATTGTTAGGCACTTTTTGCAAGCTGATCCGAAACTAAGCGCGGAAGTCTCGTTGGTTGCGGATTATTCAATGGAAAGCCATGCTGCGGACCATTCCAATTACATCAACGTTTCCAAAAATAGGAAACGACGCGCTAAGGCTCTGTTGGACTTTGAACGGCACGATGATGATGAGTTAGGCTTCCGGAAGAACGACATCATTACACTTATCAGTCAGAAGGACGAACACTGTTGGATCGGCGAATTAAATGGACTTAGAGGTAAGATTAGCCTGAATGAAAATTGAATCGAGAAACGATTTTCTGCAGAATAGACTAGCTAGATCATTTTCTGTTGACAAACAAGTAATTTCATTGTAATTTCTATATATCAGGTTGGTTCCCAGCGAAATTCGTCGAACTCTTAGACGAAAGAAGCAAGCAGTACAGTTGTGCCGGTGACGACAGTATATCCGAAACCGTAACCGATCTCGTACGTGGAACTCTCTGCCCTGTTCTGAAACAGGTATTGGAACACGGAATGAAACGTCCGAACTTTCTCGGCGGGCCATGCCACCCGTGGCTGTTCATCGAGGAAGCCGCAACGAAAGAAGTCGAAAAGGATTTCAACTCCGTCTACAGCCGACTGGTCCTGTGCAAAACGTATCGACTGGATGAAGATGGCAAGGTGTTAACACCTGAAGAACTGCTCTATCGCTCCGTGCAAGCGATAAGCCTATCACATGACAATGCACACGCCCAAATGGACGTGAAACTGCGGAGTTTGATATGTTTGGGATTGAACGAACAGGTGCTTCATTTGTGGCTTGAGGTTCTGTGTTCGTCGAGTGATATCGTTCAGAAATGGTATCACCCCTGGTCGTTTATCTATAGTCCGGGGTGGGTGCAAATCAAATGCGATTTGCGGATATTGTCTCAGCTGTCGTTCAATTTGAATCCGGACTGGGAGCTGCCCATTAAGAAAGAGACTAATAATCAGCCACTTAAAGATGGCGTCAGGGATATGCTAGTCAAGCATCACTTATTTAGTTGGGACATTTAGTTTAATGTCAATTGCGTCCACACCAAAGATTTCTATTAAATTTTTTTATTAGAAATCATATTCACCAATTTTGATCTGAACAACTGCCGGGGCATCGTGTGAAAATGGTAAAAACTATTTATTTATTATTGTTTGTTGAACGGACTGAACTTGCCTACATTGTGTCTCTATTGTGCGTCAAACTTTAACGTAACAGTCCAAAAAGCGCATTTATGAAGATTTACTGTAAATATTTATTTATAAAGTATAAAGAAATTAACAAATACGATTTATTAAATGGAAAAAGAAATCACAAAAACTTTATATTTGATTAAAAATCATCACTTGGTAAGTTTTTTCAAGTGTTTCAGCGCACACTTGGCGGCAGTACATTTAGCTATTCGATAGTTGCGTCCGATACCCTTAAAAGTACCCTTTCCAAAGACTTCCACAGACACACGGACCCGACGCCCGTCTGCAAGTTTCTCCGCCCGACCAAATTTAGCAGTTTCCGGCTCCAGTTCAAGCAACTCCCGAATCGGGGACTTTGGCACTTTGTTACTGAACTGTTCGATCTCATTCTTCATCATTTTATGATAGACCCTCCATACGGCGTCAAGCGACCGACCTGAATCCAAAAATATCGCACCGGCGACCGATTCGAACACATCGCCAAGCACCTTCGGTACTTCGACATCTTCAACTTCCTCGCAATCATCCACATCCAACAAATACAAATCGTCGCTAACTTTATGCCCGGCCTCCTCCTGCATGCGTATAAACTTCTCGATAACTTGATGCAGCCCCGGTGAAAGGTAGCGAAAGTATTTGTGGAATTCGAACTTGACAGCGAGAGAGGCGAAAATCGTGTTATTCACCAGCGCTGAGCGTAAATCCGTGAGTGCACCGGGTGAATGCATTCGTTGGTCTTCGTACAAGTGCCGTGTGATGAGATAATCCAGCACGGCGTCGCCGAGGAACTCCAGCCTCTGGTAGCAGTCGGTGATAGTGTTCGGAGAGTATGAAGCGTGTGTAAGGGCTTGAAGTAAATAGGAGCGGTCATAGAAGTCATAGCCGAGGATACTTTCAAACCGCGAATATCCATCAAGAAGAAGATCCAAAGTTGTTTCTGGTTCCGGCACGTGCTGTAAGAGGGGTGAATCTGGAATATCCAATTCCCCATAAGTGCCATCAGGCAATTTTGGCAGCACGCGTATCCCCAACCAAGCCATGAATAACAAAGCACCTCTAGGCCCGCACTCAATCAGGTAAGCACCGATTAAGGCCTCAACACAATCAGCAATACTCTTGTCCGGGATGCTATGCTGCGTCACCAGATTATATGGAATCATACCAGCCACCAATTCGTCTTCTTCATCTCCATCCTCATCATCATCATCATCATCATCAAGATCGGCCTTGTTGCGGAACTTCATGCACAGTTCCTCGACAGTCATGTGTCTCGTCTCAACATAATCAGCGAGCGTCAGATAGCTGCCAGGTATACGCGACTGACTCAACACTTGTTCCAACTCTTTCGACACGCAGTAACACGGCGGCAGCCAATTGTCGTGCGGATCAAATTTGGTTGCTATCATCATCATCCCGAGCTGCTTGCGTTTGCCCAAACGGTACAAGTTGAGATTGCTTACCTGTTTCGAACGCAAATGACTCAGTTTCCCTTCGTGCGTGTTCTCATAGCGCGTGTATAGGTAATCCGTGATGGCGTATTTTAGGAAAGAATCGCCAATTGTTTCCAATCGCTCCAAGTTGATACCGTCGTTAGCGTTCGACATGGTGAGCGCCTGCAGTATTAAACTGGGACTTGGACCCGGATGATTTTCAAGATTCGGTTGAGCATCGAAACTAAATGTGAACTCGTCGTTTGTGATTAAAGAAGACACAACACTTTGTTGATTTACAGCTGGCGCACGGATTTTAACCGATGAGTAATGGAATTCTTCGATTATATTAGGTACAATTGATGCGCCTATTTCGTTTTTTTGAGCTACAGTCTTTTTCTTGAAAGCGACATGGCAACTGATATAGTTATGTTGCAAAAGGCGTTCGTATCGTGCATTCACAGCCGTCACAAACCGCTTTTCATACTCCAGCGGCAAATCACACGTGTTCGTCGTCGACCAAGCTTGAACGCTTTCAAGAGAAGGTTCCTCTTTTTCAACAATATCTTCCACCGCCTCAGCTTGGTAATCATCCTGGAATCTGATGTGTAAACCGCCGTACTGCGAATCGCCACCTTCGTCCTCTGACGACGAGAAGCTATCCGTATCCGAATAGCCGTTGTAGTCGTCGTCCATCCATATTGTCGGTGAACCGTAACGCACCGCGTTCGAATTACCATCATCGTTGATCATATCATTCGACCATGTGCCTATTTCCATCCAATCAGAGTCGTCCTCGCTTTCTTTCGATTGCATTTCGACAGGTTGTTTCGCAATGGCCATATCAATGATATCATCGAGAATTTCCGAGATTTCTTCACGTATTTTCGCGTTGCTACTCTTCGTTGCCGGTTTATTTTTGTTTAAGACATCGGAAAGACTCCAACCAAAATTCAACGCATCCCAGACAAAATCTAGAAACATATTTCTCGACTAAAACATGTCCACTTAGAATACCAAACACCTAACAAACAAACACACACACACACACACACACACA
>JARJEB010001906.1:0-11208 GCA_030264535.1 Liometoxenus newtonarum
TTAATTAATAATCTTCGATTTATTAAGTAAATAATTTTCGAATTTAATCATTAATTTTTGTTTTTATTGAAAAAACCCGATTCAACAGATGGCGCTTAAAATATTAAGATTCCTGTAATTTTCAATTTACCATTTTGGAATAAAATCTGAATACAGAAATCTACCTATTTCGAGCCCCCTAAAAATTGTTTTAACATGTTTCTTTAATTATAAATCTTCGATTTATTATGTAAACAATTTCCGCATGTAATCATTAATTTTTGTTTTTATTGAAAAAAACCGATTCAACAGATGGCGCTTAAAATATAAAGAAGATTCCTATAATTTCTTATTTACCATGTTGAATAAAAATCTGAATACAGAAATCCACGTAGTTCAAGCGCCATATCTAAACAATTCGTTTTTCTGCATTTTATTAATTAATTTTAATTATGCGTCGATTAATCAAATACATATTTTAATTGTTTTTAAATTTTTGCGTTTGTTTTTCAAAAAAAAAAAACACTGTACTTTTGGAATTACCATCTGTATGAATTAAGTACAGACTCCACGGTTGCATTATGCAATGCAATTCATAATTTACACTATGGCGAAAATTAAATGAAAGAAATTTATGTTTCTAAAGTGGAACAACACGAGCATCGCTCACGAAGATGCATTACCGATGAGCACGAGCTTTATTAATGCACTTTATTTATTATTCAGTCAGTTATGGTCAGGGCCGGATCATGCCGATCGTAGGTCCAAGGCACTTAACTGAAATTTTTAAATATTTATCGTTGGTGACCAAAAAAAAAGCTCTCAAGTCTCAAGTAGTAAATAAAATGCCAAATGCTATAACCGAGAAACGCGGTGACCAAACAAAAACAAAAAAGGTCTCAAGTCTCAAATTTTCATGTCATCAATCTTCGTAGGCCATCCAAATTTTCGTAGCCCCTACTCACAGTGCCTACTACGGCCCTGGTTATGGCATATTATTTTTTATTTTATTTGTGTTTTTCTTATTTTTCAATTGCGCGTCTATCTAAATATGATAACAAATAAAAATTGATTTCTATGCAAGAATAAAACTTCACTTTTGCAACAGAAGATAAAAGAGAAGCCGCAACCGAGACGACAATGGAAAATGGACAATTGATAATAATATAAATATAAATATCGTAATAATTTATTGAAATATTAAATCTGCGTTTAAATCATATTTTATTATTATTTAATAATGTTATTATTGTAATTATTGTAATTATTTAATTATTTCCGGGATGACGTGAATATTTTATCAAGTTAAACTTGAATAAGATGTAAAATAATAGTAAATTATTCAATGAGCGCATATGGAGGCTATTATACGCGAGGGCGAAGGTTACGTAGCGAGAAGTAGTCGAGCGGAGTAATCGCCCATTTGGAAATATCAAAAAGTAATTAAAAAATATCTTAAAAGATATTAATTATTTCATTATTCGAAGCAAAATCAAAATTAATTAATAAAGGGCCAAAAAACGAAGATGCTCTGGTATAAAATTAAAATTATAGATGGCGCTTCAAATATGTATATATCTGTAATTTTTATTCCAACATGGTAATTGCCAATTTACAAAATTCTACATATTTTAAGCGCCAATTTTTAACCTACTTATAAATAAAAATCTTTGTTTCTCAGGCGAAGGTTACGTAGCGAGAAGTAGTCGAGCGGAGTAATCGCCCATTTGGAAATATCAAAAACTAATTAAAAAATATCTTAAAAGATATTAATTATTTCATTATTCGACGCAAAATCAAAAGTAATTAATAAAGGGCCAAAAAACGAAGATGCTCTGGTATAAAATTAAAATTATAGATGGCGCTTCTAATATGTAGATATCTGTAATTTTTATTCCAACATGGTAATTGCCAATTTACAGAATTCTACATATTTTAAGCGCAAATTTTTAACCTACTTATAAATAAAAATCTTTGTTTCTCAGCGAAGGTTACGTAGCGAGAAGTAGTCGAGCGGAGTAATCGCCAATTTGGAAATATCAAAAACTAAATAAAAAATATCTTAAAAGATACTAATTATTTCATTATTCGACGCAAAATCAAAATTAATTAATAAAGGGCCAAAAAACGAAGATGCTCTGGTATAAAATTAAAAGTATAGATGGCGCTTCAAATATGTAGATATCTGTAATTTTTATTCCAACATGATAATTGCAAATTTACAGAATTCTACATATTTTAAGCGCCAATTTTTAACCCACTTATAAATAAAAATCTTTGTTTCTCAGGCGAAGGTTACGTAGCAAGAAGTAGTCGAGCGGAGTAATCGCCCATTTGGAAATATCAAAAACTAATTAAAAATATCTTAAAAGATATTAATTATTTCATTATTCGACGAAAAATCAAAATTAATTAATAAAGGGCCAAAAAACGAAGATGCTCTGGTATAAAATTAAAATTATAGATGGCGCTTCTAATATGTAGATATCTGTAATTTTTATTCCAACATGGTAATTGCAAATTTACAGAATTCTACATATTTTAAGCGCGAACCTACTTATCAATAAAAATCTTTGTTTCTCAGTTTTTCACAATTCCGAACGAATTATGTCGTTGGCGTTTTTGTTTTTTTAAAGAAATAAAAATTAAAGATATGATTTCTAAAACACTTGGTATTTGAAATAATTTCAATGTGAATAAGTCTCAACATTGATATATGAACACTAAATCATAATTTATACATTTTTAATTGATTTTAATTGATTGATAATGAACTAGAACCGAAAGTAGAATTAAAATTTGAATTATAACTCGAACTCTAGCTCATATTTATCCAAATAAATAGTATACTTTTCGTAAATCGAAATATTTATGAAAATTTTGATGAAACTCTTTCATAATTAATGAATAAAAACTAATTATTACTTTTTTTTCTACGGACGACTACGGAAAATAAAAGAAATACGCACAACCAGCAAGCGCGGCGCTGAAAACGAGTCTTTACGTACGTTCAAGGTGTTACAAAATGAAACCGCGAAAGTAAAACGCACATGTTAAAGTTAGCAATATTAGATTTTTTTTAACCTCACTTATTTACCATTAAATTAAAATCGTTGAAACGTCAAAAGATGATTTGGAAATGTTTTTTGGAAGTTTTAATTGAACGATGACAAATGAATTATTCCAGTAGTGAAAAAAAAATAAAATTTTATTGCGCAACATAACTTAATTTTTCTATTTCAATTTTTGCAATAATTCCGAAAGACGCAAGAAAATATTAATTATACTTAATTTGCTTTAACAAATAATTTTCCCAGTCGCAGTGGAAATTAGGAAATTTGAAAATTTAATTTCGAAATGTTTGATTGATGAAAATAACTATTCAAGTGATTCACAATTTTGCTATTAAAAGAAATTACGTAACTGGGAACTCATAATCGTATATTATTCAATGAGCGCATATGCGCGAATTGAATACTATACTTTTCCGCGACGACAAAAATTAATTCTTATACTGCAGTATGGTTGTATACAGTATGCGAGGGCGAAGGTTACGTAGCGAGGCGAAGCCGAGCGGAGGAGTAATAGCCTGCATATGCGGTCATTGAATAATATACACTATTATTTTCGAATAAGAGATTCAAAAATGTGTTTTTAATTTTACGAAATAATGAAAAAATTTGTAAAAATATTATTAAAATTAGGTTAGGTTTAGTTACACCAGTGTCGCCAGTGTTGTTCGGTATCCACAGCAACGACTATTTTGTTTACATTAATTAAACATCCGCCATTTTTATAATTGCTTTATATAATGAAAAATGTTACGTTCTAAGTTATGAAAAAATGCAATTACAAAACTAGAAAATAATAATCTGTTAAAATTAAATATCTTATTAAGAATATAGATAGTAATTGATAAGTTGAAATTAAATAAGAAAAAAAAAACTTAAAGTGTGAATATGATGTATATTTGATAAGCGATGTTGCAACATCCTCAACAACTGTCATTTTAATATAAAAACTTAATTCAATTTTCCTGGTTTTTTTTTTGTTTCACTAAATTTTTTTCTTGATTACTCGCTTTAAATTAAGTCATTTTAAAATGATAATTATACATTCAACTTTATTCGAACCAACTTATTAACACCAAAACAGCTAAGTTTTGTAAAAGTAAGCAATATCCGGTGATTTGTATTTATTGATGTTACGACCATTTATTTTATGAAAAAATAAAAATAATAAATTACATCAATTTGGCACATAAAATTAATTCGTTGATCTCATTTTTCTTAAAAATCACATATATAATTATTTTATATTAACAATAAACAATTGCATATATTTCACATTTTTACATGAAACCAATTAATTTACATTGAAACTTATTCATATTAAGATGTAAAAAATACCATAATTAATAATAAAATAAGTTGCATGAAATATATTAAAAAAAAAAAAAAGTACAATAAACTCTTAATTTTGTTTGTTTTCGCATTTTTTTTTTATTTTACTGTATTTTGTGTGAGAATGTGAATTTTGTATTTCCATTTGCCAACTGAAATATTCCAAAGTTGCATAAAATGCAAAATTAACCTGAAAACATTTGTAAGAAGTACATTTAGTCGTAAAATTTTAGAATTTAAAAATATCAAATGGGAACTAATGAAATGTTGTAAAGAAGACAAAAGTTTGAAATAAAATCAGATTAGAATTACAATTAAGTAACTGCAATTGTATTAAAACTTTTGTAAAAGTACGAAAGTCACAAAAATAAGCGAAATTATTTTAGGTCAAAAGTTTTAAAGTCAAATTCAAAATTATGCAGGTTGTAAAAGGTTAGAATTAAAATCTGTCAAAAAAATTTTACATAACATAATGTCATATCATATGTCATGTAAAACTTAACCTTACAACTCACATCACTAACATTACTACATCATTTGCAAATTATCATGACAAATTTTGATTTTAACCATCAAAAACTTAAAATTTGACTAAAAAATGAATTTGTTGGTCTTTTTTTCTTTTTAATTTCTGTTATTTACATTTTTATTACGATTTTTTACATGATCGATTTTTTAATTACCTACCAATAATTTCAATAAAATTCCAAAAAAAAACGAACAAAATTTTTTTATATCAAATTTTAAGTCAAACTCAAAATTCTGAAGGTTATAAAAGGTTAGAAACAAAATCTGTCAAAAATATTTTACATGACATGGATAATGTCATATCACATGTCATGTAAAACTAATTATGATATAACCTTACTTAACCTCATCACATATTATCATCTTGTCTCAAATTATGATGACAAATTATTATTCTAACCTACAAAAACACTAAAAATTATGAAAAGAAATTAGAGTTTGATTTAAATTTGACTAAAAACAAATTTTTTTACATAAAATTTTAAGTCAAACTCTTAATTCTGAAAGTAATAAAAGATTAGAAACAAAATCTGTCAAAAATATTTTACATGACATGGATAACGTCATATCACATGTCATGTAAAAATAATTATGATATAACCTTACTTAACCTCATCACACATTATCATCTTGTCTCAAATTATCATTACAGATTTTTATTCTAACCTTCAAAAACACTAAAAATTATGAAAAAAAAATTAGAGTTGACTAAAAACATACATTTTTACATAAAATTTTAAGTCAAACTCTCAATCCTCAAGGTTAAAAAAGGTTAAAAGGTTTACATGACTTGGATAATGTCATATCACATGTCATGTAAAAATAATTATGATATAACCTTACTTAACCTCATCAAACATTATAATCTTGTCTCAAATTATCACTATATATTTTGATTCTAACCTTCAAAAACATTAATTGAAAATTTGATTTAAATTTCTGTATCACTTCAATTTCGGTTATTTACATCTCTCTATTAAGTCTTTTTCATAATGATTTCATGTTTTTTTTTCCAAATTACCAAATACAATCAACCAAAAAGACCATGTTTAAATATTTGTTCATTTTCATTTTCATTTTGAAATTGGTATCATAAAATTCAACGATTTGTCTTCTTAGTTAATTGAAATTCTCACAACAATATAATTTCTCTGTCTATCTCTGTTTATCTTTCTTGTTTTCGCATGTAGTACGTTTTCGTAGTTCGTAGTTGGTTGTAAAGTTATGTGTTACCTTCACACAGTACACGTACTAGTAATTCATCAAAACGTCTCAATGTTCTGGATGGAGTTCAGTTCACTTTCACTCTCGTATACACTATAAACCTAATACTGATGGTAGGTACCTACTTACCAAGTAGGTACCCACAAAGCGGCATCACCTTCAATTTCTTCATCTCATCTCATCTCTTCTTCATCTTCACTCATCGGCTATATACCATCTTTGTCTTCATTTATTATCTCAATCTGTATGTGTAAATGTTGTGATTTCGATTTCATGTTGTTGGATATATGGTACTGGTAAACTGTACCTGTGGGGAGATTTGTATTCGTACCGTACCACCTATCCAGGTACACCAACATCAAGAAAACATGTATTCATCGTTTTTCATCATTTTTACTCGTGTTTGTGGCTTTGAGTTTTTTTTTTCTTCTTTGCGATGGTTGTGGTTGATGTAATTGTTGACGTCTCAACGAAAGAGTGGTACCTAAAAGCTGAGTATAAATGTTGATGGTGCGCTCTGCCGAAATGCAGACGACGCTCGTCCATTTCACCGTACTTTTGCGTGTACCAAATTAATTAATGGTTACCCTTTCTGTTTCTATGCTAATTAAACTTTTTCAAAATCAAAATTCAACTTAGTCGTAGGCTACCTTCAATTCAAGCAAAGTTATCAACAGTTACCAGTTACCAGTTACCAGTTACCATTTCAGTGGGTGGTTAACAATTTTTAATAACAAAAAAGTGAATTTGTACGAAGACAAAAGTATGAGATTATTTAAACTTTTGGTAAGTTGCATTTACATAATTTTAGAATATTTGATAACATTTTCCCCTCCATTTGCTTCACCCGTTTGTTTCTTATTGTCTCATCTGCAGGTTGCAAACGAACGATTTACAATATTTACGTAATGCTGCAATTAATGAATAAGTAGGCAAATTCGTGAAACTTTTGCACAGTTCTGTACAAACCGCTGTTATCTAAATGCTTAGATCGGATAGAAATTCATTCATATGCACGGATTACATTTTCTTTTCTCTTTACAGATTCATGAAACATGTTCATGTCGTGGTTGGTGGCATGCTGTTTTGTTTATTATGTTAATTACTTCTGTACTTCTTGTTCTTAGTTATTTAACGATCAATTGTTGCGGTTTTTTGTTGTTTAATTCTGCGAATTTCTTTTTGTTTTGTCAATTTGGTTTCTACTATTTCCTTTTCTATTTCTACTTCAATTTCTGTTTCTGCTTTTGTTAAATTTAGAAAGTACAGATGGCGTATAAAATAGTAGATTCCTGTAATTATCGATAAGCTCCATCTTTACATTTAAATATATACTTGAGCGACCAAATTTATTATTGCCTTTTCTATTTCTACTTCAATTTCTGTTTCTGCTTTTGTTAAATTTAGAAAGTACAGATGGCGTATAAAATAGTAGATTCCTCCTGTAATTATCGATAAGCGCCATCTTTACATTTAAATATGTACTTGAGCGACCAATTTTATTATTTCCTTTTCTATTTCTACCTCAATTTCTGTTTCTGCTTTTGTTAAATTTAGAAAATACAGATGGCGTATAAAATAGTAGATTCCTCTTGTAATTATCGATAAGCGCCATCTTAACATTTAAATATGACCTTGAGCGATCAATTTTATTATTGCAACAGTTATTTCATTTTCTATTTCTGATTCCGTATTTGTTTAAATTTATTTAGACACATTGAAAAGTTCAGATGGCGCATAATATACATAGATCCCTCTAATTAACTGTAAAGCGCCATCTTAAGTTTTAAATATGTACTTGAACTATTATCAGAGAGATAGAAAACATAATTATTTTTGTTTTGTTACAGACATGCACAACTGTGCTATGCTGCATGGTCCAGCAAAGTTTCGCTGGAGCATTGATCAAGCGTGAAGGTACCTCATCATTATTTCAAGGTTAATTGCGCTTGCATAAATTATTTGTTATATGTTTATAGCTCCTTTGACGGGTGGTTATCCATCTGGTCGTCCTGGTGGTTCATATCTGCCACCAAACGCCGGAGGTGGTGGTGGTGGTCCACCAAGTTCAAGTTACGACACCCCGAACGCTGGATTTGGTTCAAATGGTTTCGGCGGCGGTGGTGCTAGTGGATTTGGTGGTCCTGGCCCATCTCAATCGTATGGAACTCCGTCTTCTGGTTCTGGAAATTTCGGCGGTGGTGCCCCATCGCAATCATACGGTGCACCAGCTCAACAACCATCTGGCAGTTATGGTGCTCCAGCGCCCGGTGGCCAACAACCATCTGGAAACTATGGCGCTCCAGCTAAGATTCCTTCTGGAAATTACGGCGCTCCATCTGCTGGTGGTCGTGGAGGTGGATCCGGTTTTGGTGGCGGTGCACCATCTCAATCTTACGGTGCACCAGCTCAAAGTCCTTCCGGAACTTATGGTGCTCCATTTGGAGGTAATGGTGGTTATTCTGGCGGTCGTGGTGGAGGTTCCAGTTTCGGCGGTGGTGCCCCATCGCAAAGCTACGGAACACCAGCTTCTGGAGGTAATGGTGCAAGACCGACTGGTAACTACTTACCACCATCGACAAGTTATGGTACACCTGTAGCTCCGGCAAGACCACCAGCTCCTTCGCGTCCAAGTAAATCATACGGTGCTCCGGCTCAACAACAACCATCAGGTAATTATGGTGCTCCGGCCCAAACACCAAATGGCAACTATGGTGCGCCAGCTCAAACACCAAGCAGCAGTTATGGTGCTCCATCGAAAGGTGGTCAGCGTCCATCGCAATCATACGGCGCTCCAAGTCAAGGAGGTCAAGGAAGTTTCGGTGGTGGAAATGGCTACGCTAGTAGACCCACTCAAAGTTATGGTGCTCCAGGTGGAGGTGCTCAACGACCAAGTCAAAATTACGGTGCCCCATCTCCAAGCCGTCCAAGTCAGAGCTACGGTGCTCCAAGCCAAGGAGGTTTTGGAGGTAATGGCGGCGGAGGTAATGGTGGTTATTCAGGTGGTGCCCCATCTCAATCCTACGGTGCACCAGCTCAACAACCCCAAGCCCCAACAAGCACTTATGGTGCTCCTGGTCCAGGAAGTGGTTCTACAGCTTCAGGCCGCCCATCTCAATCATACGGTGCACCAGCTCAACGTCCATCTCAAACATACGGCGCTCCAAACCAAGCAGGACAGGGTGGCTTCGGTGGTGGAACTGGTAATGGAGGATATTCCGCTGGTGCTCCTTCTCCGTCCTATGGTGCTCCAGCGCAACAACGACCATCTCAATCTTATGGTGCCCCAGCTGGTGGAAACGGTGGCAATGGTGGATATTCCAATCAAAGACCATCGCAGTCATATGGTGCGCCATCTCAACGGCCAGCTCCATCATATGGTGCACCAAGCAGTAACTTTGGGGGAGGCGGTACTGGTGGAAGTTTCGGAAATGGAGGAGGTGCTTCTGGGGGATACCCATCAGGACGTCCATCACAATCCTACGGAGCACCAAGTAATGGTTTCGGCGGTCAGCAGGGAGGTCAAAGGCCATCACAACCATCTCAATCGTATGGTGCGCCTAGTCAGTCGTACGGAGCACCAGCTGGTGGATCAATCGGAAGTGGTACTCCATCGCAGAGTTATGGTGCACCAGGACAAGGTGGTGGACAACAATATGCCAGTAATGGAGGTTACTCGTATTAGACCTTAAACTTCCACAAAGCAAACATAAAAAAACAATTATAAATCGAAAACAATATAAAGATATGTAAATAATGTTCATAGCGCGTTACCATGGCAACCTACAAGTCGGTAATTCTATCAGATATTTTTATAAATATAAATATAGTATTTATTTATTTTGTAAAATAAAGAAAAATGAAAAATACGCAAAAATATGAGTAATTACGATAATTTAAATATTTTTTTAATTTTATACTTAAAATACAATTATTAATAAACAAATATTAAACTAAAGTTTTCTTTGTTCGAAAATAAACCAGATTCGGAAGAGAAGGGCAAAAAAGTGGTTTTGCAAGAAGAAAATTTCGTCATAACGAAGATCGAAACTAGTTTGTGTGATATTAATTCCTAAAATTTCAAAACATAAATATGGCATCCAGGCAAAAACAAAAAAATAATTCTTGTAGAGCTTTCAATTCTCTAGATTTTAATTTCTATAACATTTTTCGTAGGATGCATAGTTTGTGAGATATTAATTCCTAAATAAACATGCAAAACTGGTTTGCATCCACACTGAATAGTCTAGACGCAAACCGTCATAGAGGCATATATGAAATTTAATGATATTATATTGCTTTGAATTCTATTGTAAGAATTTAACTCGAAATCGATTACAATCTTATCCATTTTAAAGCTCATCGATTTCAGATTTGTAAAGTCCTTTCCGAAACAACGATTTTTGGCCCAATGTCCGTGTGTCGGTGTGTCTGCAGCTCCGCTATGGACAAAATTCCAGCTGAAAGAAGGAACGGATCAGAACGAAACTTTCAAATAGTCCCGTTGCGATCAGTCCTGGTTCGAAATTCAGCAAAATAGGTCGGTAAACAAGGGCACGTCAAATCATAAATTTGCTTGTCACTGGCAAAAAAAAAATATTTTCTTGTAGAAATTCCAATTCTCTACATTTCAATACCTAAAATATTTTTCGTAGGATGCATAGTTTGTGAGATATTAATTCCTAAATAAACATGCAAAACTGGTTTGCATCCACACTGAATAGTCTAGACGCAAACCGTCATAGAGGTATACATATATGAAATTTAATGATATTATATTGCTTTGAATTCTATTGTAAGGATTTAACTCGAAATCGATTACAATCTTATACATTTTAAAGCTCATCGTTTTCAGATTTGTAAAGTCCTTTCCGAAAAATATTTTTGGCCCAATGTCCGTGTGTGTGTGTGTGTGTGTGTGTGTGTGTGTGTGTGTGTGTGTGTGTGTGTGTGTGATTGTGTTTCGGTGTGTCTGCAGCTCCGCTATGGACAAAATTCCAGCTGAAGGAAGGAACGGATCAGAACGAAACTTTCAAATAGTCCCGTTGCGATCAGACCTGGTTCGAAATTCATC
>JARJEB010001909.1:0-11645 GCA_030264535.1 Liometoxenus newtonarum
ATTTCATTATTCAATGCAGGGAAGCTCTGTGCTTGACGTAAAGTAAATATCTTGTTGATTAATGGATCCATTATTAACGCTTGTCAAGCTCATTATTCGCGAGTGGTATTAATGTGAGATATATGCGCCTAGACACACACCTAATAATGTTTGTTTTAGTTGGTCGTCGCGGATAAAACTTATTACCTTCTTGCCTCGCCCAGTTTGCATTAAGTATAGTCCTTGAAATTTCCATAAAGTCATTTTTCTTTAACTTGCAAATACCTGGAACGTGGAAGTTGGAACGATATGTGCGTTAACATAATTCAGAAAAGGAAAATGAAGGTGAATAAAGAAAGAGAAAGAAAAGCATCACGATAACTTTACATCAATCCTTTTTGCGTCATTCCGGACGGGTGAATTGCGAATTGTTCGACTTTGCTTCAACCATCCTCTTAGTCTGAGCATCGAAGGTGTCTGAAAGGAAATTATCATTTAGATAGAATTAGGGGTCGGCTGGTTCAAAGTTGAATACGTCCGTAGCCCTCAGAGGGGTTGATGTGGCGGCAGCGGCGGCCAGGACAATGTCTAGATGCTGAAGTTTTGAATGAAGATGAAGATGGAGATCGAATTAATAATGCAACGTCTCGTCGAATGTAAACTAGATATCGTCGGCAATAACATTACTTTTTATTATACGAATAAATGCAGACGACCTTTTACATTTTCCATCAGCGATAAAGGAAAATGGGCAGGGAAATTCCTTTCGAAATATTCCGTATACCCGCGACGACAACTGCACCCAGCAGAAGTTTCGATTCCAACTTTGTAACTGGTTCGAAAACCTCAAAATGCCACAGCTTTCCGCAATTCCACATCACAAAAACGTGTAGAATGAAACTTTCCACTTTCAAGTTACTGATGATGTAACTCTAAACCGTACAGATCTCAAATGCTTTGTGATGCGGTGGTCGGCGAGGAACCTGTGGGGAATGAAATGAAAGAAGACGAAACTTTTGCACGTTCGTTCGTTCGTTCATCTTTTGCCAAGCCAAAAACTGCCTTGAAACGTACCTAACCGTTAACTTCTTTTAGTTCTTTCAGTTCGCCAATTAAGTATTAACTTTTCGGTTTTTCCTTGCTTGCCGCGTTCACTTTTATTCGCAAGCGCAATTCAATTATTTACAACTAGACAGCACGTATTTGCTGATGGAACGATGAAATCCAAGGAGAAATGGAAAGAAAAGACAATTTTCCAAGCGCGCAGACGAAGTTATTGAATCGAATTCCGGTGTAAATCCATCTAAAAAGTACTTAAACCAAGTAAATGCATCATAAAGCAAAGTTACACGTTCACGATGCATTATAAGAAATAAAAAAAAAAATTGTAAAATCAACGAAAAAAAGACCGCGAGTCAGCATATAAAGAACGCGTTGTAAAACGCGATATATTTACACAACGGTGACGCGCGGTGGAGAATGATGACAATGAGAACCACAATGTGTCGATGTGAATGCCTCTTCACATCCACAGTAAAGACGACACTGATTTAACGACGTCACATTAAAATTTAATAACGTCAGATGATAATTAAGTTCGAGGGCTTATTACGAACCCGCAACGCGACTGAACAAACGTGATTCTCTTTAGTTTTGCTTTTGGCAGCATATAACCCTCAAGGAACCATCGCTACGTGCATTTATGATCCGTAATGTTTTATTATTAAATATTAAATGAGAGGATGGATGTAGGAAGAAATAGTCAACGAGTAGAAATAAAAAATGTTGAAATCGAAACGAACGGAAAGCAATAAATATTTTATATTTATTAAAATCGACTTTTAAGCGCAGCTTTTCCTTACTTTGTTAAGAAGCACAAATTGTTTAATTTCGAAATGAAACTAAAAAAGAATATGAACTTGCAATTATCTTAAAATATTTCAATGCATAATAATTGCAGTTAGAAGAATGTCAAGAAAGTAATAGTGGATGGGCTTTGTTTTCTATCAAACATCTAACAGTTGCATTCGTAAAATAATCTCCACTTGCTGCAGCAAATCAACCGAATATTTTTGGGCGAATATATTATTTGGTTACGAAATATTTTATGTAATTACTTGCAAGTGTACTCAATTGCAAGTGTGGTGGATTAGAGGAACCATTGTCAATTTTCATGGAATTATCTGGAAAGAAGACAAAAACAACTAGTACCAGTTCATTAACCTTTTACTTATTTTAAAGTATTACCTCAACTAAATTAAATAAAGTTGAAAACAGTGAAACTAACTAGTGGAAGTCTTAAATGGAGCAAATAAACTATTCGCTATAAATATTTTGTATTTATTAAAGTCGACTTTTAAGCGTAGCTTTTCCTTACTTTGTTAAGAAGCACAAATTGTTTAATTTCGAAATGAAATTGAAAAAGAATATGAACTTGCAATAATCATAAAGTATTTCAGTGCAACCTCATTATTGCATAATAATTACGCGCTTGTTTAGTAAATAAAAATACCTAATAGAGACCAAAGTCGATTTTCACTTCACTTAAACAAGATCCGCGCGTTATAATCAGTATACTCGTACATTTGCCTGTCATAAACCACTTTAAGATCACCTCCCTTTGTAAGTGCAACAATAATCTAAACACGAATACAAAATACAACAAGCCAATGTGCATCGTAAAATCGTAAAATGGAAGGAAACCTTTCAAACACGACAAGGACCAAACGCAACATTACATTTACGTTTAACTAAATAAAAACTACTAAACACAAACTACTAAAGTTGTCTACTATACTAAAGACAAAAACCATGGCAGGAAAAAAAACGCAAGAAACTTGTGAAATTTACAAGTTAAATATATATGTTGTGCTATAGTGCGAGAGCTACAAATATTTATTATGTCGTAAGTCCGTCCACGTAAGAAAATACCTACTCTACCATGCCAGTAAAAACATGGCACCCAATGATTAAAAATATAAAATCGAGTTTATGCCTCGCGTTGCCGTAAAATTAGCGCGTTGTTAATTATTTCAACTTCAACTAAAGCGTACTCATCCACTTACGCGCAAAGGACGAAATGCAATACTTTTTTTGTTGTCGTGAAATGTTCAAAGTATAACGAGAGTTTGCAACTTGCAAAATATTTTTTGTCTTCCGTAGCGAAATTATACTAAAACATGAGAAACGAGTAGAGAAGTGGTGCAAAGTGCAAATGCACCAACTGTGCAACGAAAAACAAGAGAAATGCGCCAACTTGATATATATGAGTTGAATGTGTTGAATTTGTTAAATATGTTGAATATATGAATATGTTTGGCATGGCGGGGCATGAATTACCAGTGTAAGAATGCATATTTCCCACGTCACCTCAATTATACTACTTTGTTTTCATAATGTTGTTGCTTTGGAGTTTTTAATAGCGCGAGCGGAAAATTATTTGCTTAATAAAATGTGTTGTTTTATTTGTTAAAAAATCACTAGAATAATTAGTTCTAGACATGAAGTATTTTCATTACTGCAATTCGTTCTCTCCATGGAATAAATTAAAATTCAAACTTTTAGCGTCCAAGTATTCTAATAATAAGGAAGGCACATTAAAGTTGTGTATTGTCTCGAGATTTATTTAACGTTTAGTTTTGTCCCTCCAGGCATAATAATAACGAAATGGACCCTCTGTTGCAAGCACCGAGGGCGTAATGGCCAGTCAGCGTAATTGCATCCCTTAATATAACATCTAACGGCCATAAAGCATAATTACCCGTCGACCGATCAACGAAATGTTGCACAAAGCAAAAGGTTTGCGTGATTTACGGTTTTCAACAACAAAAAATTGAAAGATAACAAAAACTCGCAACGTATATATGCAGCCACAAAACTGGAACCCCCAAATCAAAATGTAAATGCACGAATATTCAACATATTCATGAAGTGGTCCATCGCAATGCGCACGTATACATATATAAAAGAAAAAAAAGAAAATAGATCCGTTCAGCAACACGCAGAGAATTGAATACCCTCGAGGTGCAATTATGAAAATGCGATGCGTACCTTTGGGCTATCAATATTGATATGTAGGTACATATAACATGTTACCTAACGTTCAATGTTGTGCTGGATTATGAATAAGAATGAACCGAATGAACGCAAACCCGTATATAAGGGCATAAAAGGAATATATCCTCGTGTTTGTTACTTATCTATTTTTTTTATTCACGTATGCGTATAGAAAAATGTGCATTGCGTGGAAGTATGAATAATAACTATAAAGTATTTCTATGTGTGGTGTGCGATTCATTTTTCTTTTCCTTTTATACTTTGATGCGGTGCTGCTCTCTTGGGCATTTTTCTTTCACTGAAAATTCGTAGTAATATAAACAAAAATGCATAAAAAATAAAAAGAAAATAACAATTGGATGAAATTTAGAAATTAAGTAAAGGTTTTTAGTGCGCTGACTCACTTTTAAACTTTCAAAACTAGTTAAATCATAAGTTAAACGAAGTTTTCTTCTTCAACTGGGCAAAATAGTCCTTCCTCGTCCTATACATCCGCATGCAAAAACAATATTTCGCTATTTATATGAATTACGCGGTTCTGTGATACGATCCGTATCGATTTTTTTTGCGTATATTAATGCAAACGTTAAAGTTCATGGAAAGTTTCCTTCTCCTATACAGGGTGTTTCCTAATTGGCGGAATCGCGCCATGTAACATTGTAGTTCGTGCCAAAAGAAAACGAAAATCTTAATATCAAAATGCCGAGGAAGTTTTCGTTTGGCCTCACGAGGTCCTTGAAGTTCCAGATTTGAATGCACAAAAATTGCTGTAATTGCATATTTTATGTACCAAATGGCTGCCATTTTGACTTATAATAAAGTTTTAAAAGTTCATTGTAACTTACGAATAAAAATTCTTGATAAAATTTAAAAATTCTTTCAGGAAAAATATTAAATTCAAATCTAAAATATACATGGCAACGTTACAATAACATATTTGCATAATTTTTGTGTTTACCATGGCAAATATGTTTACATATCGGCGGCAAATTCAAAATTATTTGCGCAGTGTTGTCATACATCTATAAAACTTTCATTGTCCTCGTGAGGCCAAACGAAGACTTCCTCGGCGTTTTGGTATTAAGATTTTCGTTTTCTTTTGGCACGAACTACAATGTTACCTGGCGTTATTCCGCCAATTAGGAAACACCCGGTATAGGTAATTATTTAGATTTCGTTACAGATATCACATAAGATGCAAATTGCAATAACTGTTGTATTTCAAGTTATTTAAAATAAATCGGTACGGGTTCGCACCGCACAACATTCCGGCCATATCCAATACGATTTCGTAAAACTCGTCGACCGTAAAAGCAATTTTGATCAAAAAAATTCTGTGCAATTTCCACTTTCCGCTCAAAATTACTGTTACAATCGACGAGTTCTACGAAATCGTATACGATATGGCTAGAAAGTTGTGCGGTGCGAACCCGTACCGATTTTTTTTTGTTAGTACCGGAATCGATATTGGTTTCGGTTTCAAGCCCAGCATGGAAATATTTTTTATAGAAGATTATGTCTCCGTTAGTGCGAATTTCTGAAAAATTCTTTTTCTATTATATTCAGCTCTCAATTGCCGAGAGCGTGACAGTTTGCAAAATGGAAATTCAATAAAATTTAATCCGGAATAAATTCCGTATTATCTTTTGAGTGACTTATGCAATTATCATTTCAATCGTAATTAATTGAAATAATGATAACAGCTCGAATCTACACTGCGTGATGGAATTTGCACCAGGTGCAAATTATTATGCACTTAATGCACCTGGTACAAACGTTTATATACCCAATGCAACCGGTGCAATGATCAGTGAAATCGTTGGAAGGCGTGTTATTCGCCAATAAGATTCGTCAGATTTAAATAATTTTAAATGCTAAGGTTATGGCGGGAATCTGACACCCGGTGCAAACCGTGTTTAAATGCACCGGCTGCTTGTCATCACTGGCTTTATTATAAAATTTTGGACTGTTCCGTATTTACAAACAATATAATAAAATTGGCCTGTTTAAAAGTGGCATACAACACTAGAAATAATACAATTTTATTATATATTTACAAATCACTCTTAAAATCTAAATTAAACTTTACTACAAATTCAATTAAATATACAGTGTGATATTTTTATTTAATATCAACATGTCTAGCAATAACTTTACAGTTTACCGGGTTTACGGATGGAATTATAAATTATAAACTCAACTTTATTAAGCGTCTCAAATATTGAGGCAATCTTACTTCGAAATTGCCTATTAAAATTCAGGGTCAATTTTGAAGTGACTGAAAAGTAGGTCGCAAATGCACGACATATTGGAAAACCTTTAAAAAAATTTAGTATAATAAATAGTGATTTGAAAAAGATGCCAATTTTAAATTGGGAATTATTATCTGATCCGACGTTTATCCACACACAATTTGCCTCAGATCATCAGACGGACTAACATCGACACACAAATATGAAAGTATGTGGGAGGCGTGGGGCCCTTAAGATGAAAAATGATCGAATATAATAAATGAATTAAAGTTTCGTTTCGTGTCTATGTTGCGGACGTCTTAACGGCCTCACTAAAGCAGGTGCCAAATTATAATCATCTTCATCTTCGGCGGAGTCAACGTCCCCATCGGAACTATTCGTGGATGCCACTTGTCTAATAGGTCTTCTATTTTTATTTCTCTTATAATATTTAAATTCTCTAGGTAATGTATACGATCTAGGCAAACTCAGTTGACTCTCAATGTCACTGTTTGCCTTTTCAACTTCAACTTCCGGCATTGGGCAATCACAATATAAATATCTTGGTGTGAGGAGTAATTCTGGCGTACGATTGCGAGGCGCCCTCGGTGCAGGTCTTCTATTCAAGTTAACACCATAACTTACAAGATTGTTCAACGATGCCAAACTTAAAAGCTGAGGCTCCAAATGTCGTTTGCTGCAAGGAATCGGCTGTCGATCGTCTGGATCCGCAGCTTCAGGTCCAACAAGTTTGCCTTGTTTGATTTCCTCTTCGATAATCTTCAATTCGGCTAACTGTTTCTGTTTCTTTTCTTGTAGTTTCTGATGTATATTTACTCGCGACCCGACACTAGACCCTTCATTTTCACTGCTTGATGGCAACTGCCGTCTCCAAAATGTCATTGGCGCCAAACCAGGCGGCGGTATAAACGAGGTGGGCTTCTTCTTCTTGCGGTTATTGTACAATCCAGCGGTTGGTCCAACGAATCGACAGTTGAATACGCCTTGTGGCTGTGCTGGCTTCTCTAGTATCCTCCTAATATGAAAGAACCGATAGTAAACCAACATAAAGAACAATCCGCTCAAAAAGAGCGTGATTGAGAGTGTAGGCATGAGCATCCAATTTTGTGGACGAATTGCCCATATTGCTGCTAACCAGGCAGCTACTAACATCATATTTTCAAACAGCATAATGCTATAGAAAATAATCATTGTTCGGCAGTGTGGTTTATCCTGAAGATTGACATAGGCAAGAACATAAATTCCAGCCATCAAAAAACAGATTCCAAGTCGCTTGCCCTTTTCACCGTAAAAAGCACTGCGCGGCGATACAAGCCAAAGAAACATACAAGCCCAATGGAGGCCAATCACAAGAAATATCCATGAATGATACGACGCGGCGTAGACTGATAAGGCGATGGCACGAGCTGTTACAGTGCCACCACGCCATAATAGCTGCGACAGCACACCCAACCAGGTTAATACTAACTTTTCTACTTTCTGTACATGTTTGCTAAAAGAAGCCAAGGCCCAGCATATTGTAAACAAGGAAAGTGAGGCCGAAACTGTTATTAAATCTACTGGCGGAGATTCTTGTTGTTTCGTCAGCAGTGACAATTGTAAGAGTAGCATTGGTGTTGCTTGTAAAAATGCATGTATGAGCCGTAATATGCATAAATCCCTTACTTCTTCCTTTACATTCTTCAATTTGACTGGCGCTAGAAGTTTAGCATAGCGCCAAACAACACCCAACTGCAACACATGTAGAATTATTATTGAAATTCTTTCCCAATCGAAAAGCTTTTCATCGTTAGTATTCGATTTTCCAGCGGTTTCATCGTGCACCTGCAAGGCTTCCTCGCGTTGCACTTTATGTTTCTCTTGATTTTGAGCTTGAATCTTATTCAAATACCACATTATTGAAAGTAGTTGTACAATTAGCGTTGTTGTAACGATGACCACTAAACAATGAATGAATGTATTGTACAATCCTTTGTTGTAAAGCGAATACACCATTAGCATGTCGAATACACAATCGCAAAAATATGCAGCTAACGAGACTACATTGAATAAGAGGTCGCAGAGCGGCAGAAACTCTGACATATTTGTTGTTTACCATTATCACTATCACATGTTTGCTGATTCTGAAATTTATGAAACTTAAAAAATTATAATGCAACGAATTAGATACACACTCACCTCATCTATTTTCATTGAAGAACCACTAAACAGTTTTGTGTTCTTCCCATTTTCTTGAAATGTAAGATGGCAAAAGTATGATAAATAGATCAATGCATTGAGTTAAGTCACTCGTTAAGTCACTGAAGTGCGACTTGTCCAATTCCGAGTCCAATTCTTGAAATTCCTAACCTCCACGCATTCCAGTCTTTAGTAAAGTGGTTTTTAAAGTGGTAGAGCCGCGTTCATTCACAGCAGAAAGTCTCGCAGAAAATAGAGGCTACGCTAGTATATTCAAGCGATAACAAGTTCAATGTTTTCTCATTCATTTTAATTATTGTTCTTATTCATTTCATTTTGTGATTTATACGCTTGCCTTGTTATGTTTATACGCGCATGCGCGTATGTTTATGGCTTAAACGAGGGCTTAAACGCAAAGCTTAAACGAAACCTTAAACCAAACCACACTTATGAGTGAGTACTGGAGTGCGTTCGGAAACACAACACACCTCGAGTACTAACGGTAATAATATGCCGTTCGCTTGTTAACCACCTCTCCGAGCGAGTTGACGAAAGCTTACCTTAGGTAACCTTTGTGCAAAATCTGAAAGCGGGTTATGATAACCCAGGTCAAACCAAACTGTTCTTCTGAACGAGATTTGAGTTATCATTACCCTTAGGGTTAAATAAAAGTTGTAAATCTGAACGCACTTCAGGGGATTCCAGAAGTAGCACAGTCCGTGCTGGGTAGCACGCACAGTCCGCCTCGCACCCACACGCTCGGACTTGTCTGCGCAAACTACGGCTGCATGGTTTTATAACGGTTTTATCTTGAGTTAAGTCTGAGCGTATGTAGTGGCCGTGGCCATTGCTAGAAGTCAACGGTATGCTGTTACATGAACAGTGCACTAATTGCCCTTTCTCAGATCCAGTGCATAAACTTTTACTTCCACTCGCCGAAGGCAGTTCTGCCCGAGTCCAATGGAGATGACGAACTCGAACGAAGCCAATTGAAACCTTGGCCCTTGGCGGTGCGGAAGTGTTCCTTTTATTCGTCACGTCAGGGGGGCGTTCAGGTAGTACGCTCTCGATGCAAGAGCGCGCTCTAGAGCGACCAAATGCGTTCAGAATATGTGGGAGCGCACTCCCAAGAGTGTAGTCTTGATCGTGCAGAATGTGCGGAGCGCGCTCCCGCATACCCAGTCTGAACTGGTTATTTTGAGAGTAATTTGGAAATTTTGCTAAACTCACTCCAAAAAGACCGAAGAAACCAAATTACCAAATAAAAGTTTGGTTAGAGTTAATTTTGGAACAAGTTAGAATTCTGGTATCATCAAGAACTACATCTTTACAAGCCATTATGGTCCGAACTACGCTCAAATCCGTTCAGAAACCTTTGAGTGCAGAGTGCGCTCTCGAGACTAAAAACCGAATTACTCAGCAAAAATCGCTCTACCTCGAGAGCGTACTTCCTGAACGCTCTCCAGCTTAAAATTGGCTGCGTAACGTCATCATGATGAAACGTGAAACAACTCCATAGTGCATATAATGCTTGGCTTATAATGGACGGTAACGTAGGGATGGATGGTTTGGTTTGATTGACATAACATAGACATGACATAGCATAGAACATAAACTGCGAAGTAGAAACATGCAAAATGCTATACCACGGCTATGTTTATGTTATTTTATTGTGAACAGTAGTATAGCATTTTGTTTGTTTACTTTGCAGGTTATGTTCTATGTCTAGGTTATGTTAATCATGAACCATGCTTCATACTGCTTATTTCCTCACTTATTTCGTTAATCGTTACTGCTAACGCTAACCTTCAAGCATACTTTTTGCATAGTTCGTTTATATTGACATGAAATAGTCCGTCAACTTATTCCGTAGGCTGTAGAGACAGCCATGTTTTAAGATTTATGAGTAGGTTCGGCTATTCGGATAGAGTTGGAGTGGAGCTAGAGTGGATCAGTGGAGTGGAAATTGGGTTTTTATATGTATAAAAGGATAGCGGCATTCACTCTTTTTGTACTTTTTGGCCGAACGACTGAAGAGGGTTTAGAGTGAAAAGAGTCAATAGAGTTGAATAGCCGAACGCAGCTACCGTAGTAGTCCGTAAATGCTATAAAATTTATTTATTACGACAAGAAATTCTGTTCTCGAGGTTGTTCGTGCGATGTTCTTGAGAACCTGTGAACCACACGAAGCAGTGTCATAAGCGCACTCTGGTTTTTGGTAGTTACGTTACGTATTTGTGCTTCGGGCGGAGTCGAATCGCACGAAGTAAAGTTCCCCATCCCTCGCGCCACCAATTTGTTTATTAACCTGTACTCCATTCCAAATAAGAATAAAGCATTGGGAATAGAAGAGAAACAATTTCCATGCATCTGATTGGTTCAAACCCAAATCCAGTTTATACAGGCATGAAAATACAACTCTCACACTTTATATTTGAAGTTTTTGTCAAATTTTTAATATTTATTAATCAAAGTACATTATCGTATGATTTTTTGCAAACATGGCAGAGATACCTCGCCCATCGTGTATTTTAGTTAATAAACAAATCATATTGTTTATATTGCCTTTTCCTATATTTCCTATACTTTTGTATGATCGAAAAATTCATAGCCGCTCATTTTTTAAGAATAACTGCTCCATTCTTATTTGGACTTGAGTATAGATCGTTGTTTTTCGGTTATTGTTGTTCCTTCGCTTCGCGTTTTTCAATCTTGTTGATAATTCATTTAAGCAAAATGTCCCAACGTAAATATAAAAGTGATGCATCTACGGCGAACAAAATATTGCAAGGAATTTCATTATCAAAGGTATGTGCGTGATGATGCCATATAACAGAAAATACTTGAATGTTTATATCTTTTTAGAAACAAAAGTCACAAGCATTGGAATCCATTTTAAATGAGATAAAAGATGTTAAAACTGCCACTAAAGATTTGGATGAAGCTCCATTAAGATGTGAACACGAATTCATTGAGAAGGCAAACCTTAATGCACAATTGAATGAGCGATGCAAGCAATTTACAGCTACAAATCGAATTGAGGACCAACATTTAAGCGACGATGCTATCAAATTGCAACAACTTCAAAATGTGTCCCGTGGATTTGAGGAATATATGTCCGAAATTGAACAAAGTAATTCAAATGTTTTACAAGATTCTAAAAGAATGACATCGCAACTT
>JARJEB010001924.1:0-10380 GCA_030264535.1 Liometoxenus newtonarum
TATTATATTCGCGATTATGGCCATTGTTCACTCAGATGAATTGCGCCACTCGCCTTGCGGCTCGTGGGCTCAAACATCATCTTCGTGAGCAATGGCTATCATAATCGCTCATATAATAATATACTATTGCTGAATAAGAATATTTAATTGGGGAAACTAAACTCAAACTCGATTGGCATTCGAGACAATCCAGGGGCGTTCCAAATCAAAAGTATCAGTTATATTATCAATTCATTATAATAAAACATTCAATTGTTATAACAAATTACCTAAGTGTTTTAACATCGCAATCAGTGACCAATCGCTTTGAAATGAAAAATTGGTGACGTCACATCCCGTTTGGTAACATTTTTGTCGACCAAACTTGCAACCAGCACCGCAGAGTGGAGGGAACGATATACTAAATGAAATCAACTGTGTTTAAAAAAAAGAATTAATAAATAATAATATAACAATAACAGAATTGCGGAAATACTTTTATGACAAACCAGGATGCGTCCAACCAGGCTTTTCAAATGAAACTTCGGGTTTTACGTGATGACGTCATACTTGTGACATTCGTAGAACCGTCTAGAACGAAAAACAGACTCAGCAGTGACCAACCCAACCAAAGCTGATTTGAATTCGCCTATTTGTGTGCGGTAGTGATGGGACTTTTCGTTACTTTCGTGTACTTGTACCTATTCGTTACTTTCGGACTCAGTACTCATAAAAAGTATTCGTTACAAATATCGTTACTTACAGGGCCGGATTATGCCTATCGTAGGCCCTAAGCACTTAACTGAAATTTTTTTTTGTGACCACAAAAAAAGCTCTCAAGTCTCAAGTAGTAAAAAAAAAAGTTGTTGATCTGTTTCGTTACAAAAGTAACGAATACATTCTTAAATGAATACTCGTTACATCGAATCCTTTCGAGTAACGAATGCAAATTAACGAATACTTAGTTACTTACCCATCACTAGTATATAGGTAAGACAAATACAACTCGCTAATTTTTAATTTCTCGCACACTCATTTCCATGCCTCTCGAGCTTTTTGTTCTTTGAATTCGCTTTTGCTTTTATCTACATTTTTTTTAGTTCTGCGTCAAAACCGAACTGCAATACCGAAAAATATACTGAATGTAAATTAATGTAACCGAGCGAGAAGTAACATCGTCGACGGTAGTGCATCCGTCATCGTTCGTCCTCATCTACCTCTAAGAACACCTGCTACTTGTAAACCATTGTTCTGAACAACACAAAAGATCTTCTTTCTTTGAACGAACCGGGTCTCATTTAAATCGGCGTTACCATTTACCTTTCCAAATCGCTAAAAGTCTGCCAGGGCCACTAAAAGGAAATTAAACTAAACTTTTCGAAGTGCGGAAATCATTTTTCATTCCTACGAATATTGAATAGAAGAAAATGCGGGAAAACGCAAATATTTTTTCATGACTCGCCCTCGAGACAGTTTCGGAACATTTAATGGCAATATTAAAATCTCCCATAACACCAATGACTGACTTACAGACACCACAATTTTCTATGTTATTACCTTGTATGGGTATTTTTCAGGAGCAATTTAAGACAATTTAATAAAGTTCTGTTATCTTGTTTGTATCGTATATTTCAATTTTGATTTATTTAATTCAGTATTGAAGAATATAGATTGGTTCTTTGAACAAAGAAATTTCGGGCAACGAACCGTAAATCCTAGATTGGGTATTATAAACAATTCTTTCGCCATTGTATCGAGCATTAATTAATCTCTTTGAACTGAAGGGTTTGTAATGTTTGTATTTTATAAGGACAATTTGTAAATACGGATCAACAAATAAGAATGCATTTTGCTAAAGGCATTATGAAGATGAAGAAGAAATTCAGTGGACCAAGAAGCCAAGTGGTCCACTTCCAGTAAATTATTGCAACTTTCATCATGAAGAATTCTGGTTTATTATCTGAAATCTGGATAGGCACTACTAAATAATCAAAGCTCAATAAATGAGAATGTTACCCTAACTCGCAAGTAACGACCAAGGACTACTCGGTACTCGCGATCTAAGCTCGCGACTGTGATAGCCTGTATATTCCATGCAAACGAACGGCGCAAGTGCCATGTGTCATTCAGCGCAAGCAATTCAACGCATACATCAATAGGTTGAGCTGTTGGAAGTTGAAGTCGTCGTACTGTCGCAGCAGCAAACAGAAGCAGGAGCAGCAGCAGGACGCAAAACAGCCAGGGCCCATTTTTGAACCATACAGCGTACCAACGCACGCCAACGAGCCTGCCCGAGTGCCCGACTGTTAGCAGCACCAGCAACTCTGCTTCCACCAAGGCCGAAGCTGAATCGCAGAATACAGAATCAACTTGCTGCTAGCATAGCACACTTCGTTCGCTGGTTCGTTGATATTCGGTCGGTCCCAGGTCCCCCTATATTTCACAGCACAGCAGGAGCAGCCTGCAGCATAGCCACGTCTCGTTTTGAGGCTTGCTTGAGCTTGAGCGCCAACGACCCAAAAGTACGCTTTTGCGCCGGCCCGTCCGGTCCCGCACGGTCACGAACCCGCTCCACTCTTTTATATACCGACCGTATACCGTATACCTCTCCTCTCCGCAACCCCTCATCGTAAACTGTGCTGTCACAGTTACCGTTGATGTAAATGGGTGGTGCGGTTCATCGTCGATCATTTATTTCGATTAGAACAATAACTAGTGGCAAAAATGCGAGTTGCGTTCATAGCAATTATACGCCGTTCTTAATTGATTTCTGTGATAGGAATTCCAGTTTGTTTTCTCGTAAAATATGAGTGCATTGTCAATAACAAGTGCAAGTACGACAATGTGCTGCCTGCAACTTCGTTCGCATTAAATTGGTGTAGAGTGTACGAGCGTACCAGGTGCCTCCTGCGTAATGCATCTTCGACGTACAGGGATGGGTCATCCCGTTGCTGCAGCAGCATTCGTTGTTTTTGCAAGCGTTGTTTTCTTCAATGCCTATGCTGATCCGCAAACAGAGCACATCGATGAAAATTCCGGTAACTAAAAGCAAATTTATACAAACTCAACGAGTAGGTGCTTCCCTTCTTACTCGCGTTTGGTGATACGCACATTCAATATTTGCGCATTCTAAATATAGAACTTTCATTTACTACTTCCTAATAATAACAAATGTATTTACAAATTATATGTATGGTTGGTATTTGGAACGACAAGTAGGTTCAATCGCATTCAATGCGCGCCAATATAACACAACTGAATGCACGAATTCAGAAGGAAATTCTCTCTAAATGGCTACGCCCACGTAATTATCAATTATTTTAAATTAACCAGACAAAAAACAAGAAACAAATGCATACTGTTAAATTAATAAATATTTTATATAGGCTGACATTACTCATTGACCTTAATTAATTTCCTTGATTTTTTTACAGTGCCAAGTAAACCCCGGAATCTCACCGTGCTCGAAATCTCATCTAATCGAATTTCTCTTATGTGGAATGAACCAGAGAAAAAGAATGGAGCCATAGAAGGATACAGGGTGTATTATGTACAGGGTAATTTAACTGATGTGCAATCCATTCAAGAAACAGGTCCTGTTGTACACTACAATCTCACCAAACTAAGTAAGTATTTGATAGGAACCCATCAACCCATGAAAGATTATTTGAATAAAATATTAATTATTCTTTGTCTGTATAGAACCGAATACTGAATACGAAATATTTGTAAAAGCATATACTACAAAACATGAAGGCAATAAATCTGAAGAAGTTTACAACAAGACCGATATACCAGGACCTGGACCTCCGAAAATTTTGAATCTCACGTGCGTACCTCAAGACACTATCTACATTCAATGGGGTCGACCGATAAGTTATTTCCACAGCATCGATTATTACAATATCTTTGTGCGAGGCGGATCATTTTTCGAAAATATTATGTTGCCAACCAAAACCGAGCACTTGGAAACTTCGGTAGCTACAAACACACTTTTACTGACCGTTAAGTTACTAATTTTTTGTTTACCATTCTAGTACACTATCAAAAATGTCACTCAGAACGTGATGTACGAAGTTCAAATTAGAGCTTCAACGAGAAGCAACATGACCGGTAAAATTGTTGATGGGGAAATATCCGAACCACGCGTTGTTAACATCATTCCAGATTGCGATAAGTTGGAGCCCTTCATGCGACATACTCATCATCAGTTAAGTGCTGGCATGATTGCTGGTGGAATTTGTGCCGGATTTGCATTTCTATTGGCAATATTTTCGTTCATCATCTGGAGGTATGAATTTGTCGCTTGAACACTCTTGAATAGAAATCGATTTTTTTAATGTATGTTATAGAAAATGCTTTCGTGCTTCGTACTACTATTTGGACGATCCACCATGTTCAGTGCCAACTGCTTCATTGGATTGGAATGCGCCACCAGATGAAAGTGGTGATCACAAAGGCGCTATACCCGTGAACATGTTCAACAAACATGTTGCCGAACTGCACGCCGATGGCGATATTGGTTTTAGCAAAGAATACGAAGCCATTCAAGCCGAAGCAAACAACGAGGAGCACGCATCTGTTAATTCACAATTGCCCGACAATAAGTGCAAGAATCGCTATTTGAACATCATTGCATGTACGTATTTATGTTCTTGACCAATTGCTCCAAAAACATACAGAACTTTTAACCGATTCTAACATTTATCTTATTCTTACTTGCAGACGATCACAGTCGTGTTCAGTTATTGCAAATGCCCGGACAAAAGAAGAATGACTACATCAATGCGAATTATATCGACGGATTTCAATGGTCCAAGGCATATATTGGTACTCAAGGGCCATTACCCTCAACATTTGATTGCTTTTGGCGCATGGTATGGGAGCAACGAGTGAATATTATTGTGATGATAACAAATTTAGTTGAGCGCGGAAGGGTAAGTCGATGGTTCTTTCTAAATATGATCTTATTGAATACTATCTATTGTTATCAGGCTTCGTTATATTTTCCTCAATCCAAACTCGGTAGCGAACACTTTGAGGTATACAAGTTTTTGTGTGCTGTGTTGAATGTCGCATTACCGATTTTTTCTTAAATAATTTGCGAGTTCTTTTTTCATTAACAACTATGTCATCAAATCTGAACTCAAATGATATATGATGGATTTTTATTTTATAGAGAAAATGTGATATGTATTGGCCAAAAGAAGGTACAGAAACCTATGGTGTTATTCAAGTGAAACTAGTCAAGGAGGACGTTATGTCTACGTATACCGTGAGAACGCTGCAAATTCGACATCTTCGTGTATGTATAAACAGTTTATTTGTAAAAACATAAATACTAAAGTCGAAAACTACTGCATGATTATAATCACAAAGCAATGAGTACTCACTCATCAATTGAATTACTCTTTTGGCTGATTTCCAAGTAAATATTCCACCCACAAGCCATTGCCAAATGCTGAAACAACAAAAATGATTTAGTATTGCATCATCACTTAACAATATTTGATATTTTTTGTTCTATAGATCAAAAAGAAAAAGGCCGCAATGACTGAAAAATTAGTATATCAGTATCATTACACTAATTGGCCTGATCACGGCACCCCCGATCATCCCCTGCCTGTGTTACATTTTGTAAAGAAATCGGCGGCCGCAAATCCACCAGATGGTGGGCCAATTATTGTGCATTGCAGTGCTGGAGTTGGCCGCACAGGCACTTACATTGTATTGGACGCTATGCTTCGACAAATTCGCATTCGCAGCGAAGTAAATATATTTGGATTTCTACGGCATATTCGCACACAACGCAACTTCTTGGTGCAGACAGAAGAGCAGTACATATTCATTCATGACGCATTACTTGAGGCCATTGAATCGGGCGAAACGAATATTAGTCGTGAACAATTCCCCAAGTATGTGCAAATATTACAGGACGAAACGCTGGAAGAGAAATGCCAACCGTGGAAACCACTCGATTATCAATTTAAGCTGGCTACTAGTTTTCAACCAAGGGACTTCAATCTGGTGTCAGCGAACAAAGTGATAAATCAACCAAAGAACCGAAGGATGGACATCATGCCAGTGGAAAGTTCACGTGTTCACCTAACGCCGAAACCTGGAGAAGATGGTTCCGATTACATTAATGCAACGTGGATACAAGGCTTTCACAGTTTACGTGAATTCATCATTACGCAGCATCCACTTAAAGCCTCGATAAAAGATTTCTGGCAGATGGTCTGGGACCATAATGCACAAACAATTGTGATGCTTAGTATTATTGATAATCAAGTATGTTCTATCCTTGTATTCACCTCCCATAGTTCTCTCTCATATTCATTACCTAACATTTCGTTTTAGGACTTTGAAGTGTTTTGGCCCGTTGATCAAGAGACGATAGACGCCGAAAATTACAAAGTCAAGTTAGTCAACGAACAAGCACAATCCACTTATGTTACCAGAGAGTTTACGATGCAATCGCTTCAAGACGATTACGAATTGCACGTGCGTATGATTCATAGCACAAATTGGCCACATTTGTGCTCAACAATCAGTGAAATTTTCTACTTGCCCAATACGGTACAAAGTGCACAATTAGGATATCAAAACGGACCCATTGTTGTTGTCGATAGGTATGAATCAAACATGTTTACTGTTACGATATTTAAAACCTAATCCTCTTTGTTGTTTGTTTAGATTTGGTGGCACTGAAGCAGCTGAATTCTGTAGTTTAAGTACGCTTCGCAAACATTTAATGTACGACAACCACATAGATATCTACATGTACACCAAACTCTATCACAATCGACGGCCTGGCATTTGGGGTTCAGTCGATGATTATTTGCGCGTACATCTTGCTCTACAAACTTTGTGCAGTCCGCCGGACGGAGCACCCGATTTGTACGCGAGCGCTAACGGCGCCGTTAATGGTTCATTGAGTAACGATAGCGTTCGCGTGCCCCCCGAAGGTATGGAAGCAGTGGGGCCAAAACTCACAGTTGCTTAAATCTTAAAATGCAAAATTGTTTAGTGTACATATTCGATGTTATGATTAGCTCTGATTGTAAACCACCATTTGTACATGTACATGATACGCACGTCATTTATTTTCGTAAGCATCCATCTCCGAATGTTATTCACACATTTATCCAACTATCTCCAAGAAGTTTGCTATTGGTGGAATGAATGAAAATACTATAGCAATCAAAGCACGAAATATGCATATGCCATACGTGTCGGGTTATTTTCGGATATCTGAGTAATGGAAATGTAAATTTCTGTACTTTAGCAACTAAAATTTACTGTCTCTTAGACTGATTGTAGATATATTTTAATGAAGACTTATTAAAATATCTAATTAATGTTAAATTACGGAATAGTGACACCCTTAGAAAGTTCCATGCTTTGTGCTTACGTTAGGAACAAAAGTAAAAATTGTTGATGCACTTAGCTAGGCTTAGAGATGTGTGCTCTTAAATGTCACTTTCATACTGAACAATTACATCATTAATCATTTCAAACTCCTGGTTTCTATCACAATCGTCATGTTTCGACACAATTTTGTTAACTAATAATTTTGTCCAAAGAGAAATACATTTAACATTTTACGTACTAACAGAATTCACTGAAATTATCGTCATTCTAAATTATCTGGCTGTTTATTATTTATTTATTATTGTGTTTGTGATTGGAGATAATTTCACTGTGTTTCTGTTCTGTACTTACATTTCATTACTTTTGGCCACAAAAATGAACTTCAAAATCTACATAGTCCTAAATGTAATTTATTACATGGCTTTGTTTTCATTTCAAATTATGAGAATTAATTAATTTACGAAAATTTGTTTTAATTGCAGAAGCTCGTCTAATACCATTGGACACACACAAGTTCCGTAGCTAAATGTTTCTGTTCTATTATTGTAGTTTTAGCGTTCAAAACAAATGAATTTAGTATAAAAGAAAACAGAAACGTAAAGATGAGGGGGAAAAAGAAACGAAAGTTTAAAAATCTCTTGTAAATAATTTGCAAATTTTTGTACCTACTCGTATATACGCGTTCTTTTTTTTAAACTATATTTATACATATTAATTCTAATTAAAATTGATTGCATACATAATAAAATATGTAAGTTATTATTAAGGAAAATTAATTCGAATATGAAAAACAAAGTAAGTTTAATAAAAAAATAAAATTAAACATTCATAGACAATTAATTTAAACATTTTGGCTACTAAGAAGAAACTGTATATAATATATTTATTGCAAACTGAAAAATCTAATCTATCATCTGTCAAAACAAGGTGAAACTAAAACGAACGATTGTTGAACTCTTCAGTTATTAGTGAAGCTCTAATATGCAAATTTATATAAAGTAAATCGTTAAATTTAAATGACGCTGAAAACATATTTAGAAAATTAGAATAATAAATTAAGATTATGAGAACGATAAACAAAAAAATGTGCTAAATGATAAATTTTAATGAAATTATGAAATTAAATTATTGATTTTTTATGAATAACAAATGTGAATTTCTCCTTTTCGGAGTGAAATGATGCGATTGATTGAGGATAAAACTTTCAACTAAACACAAACATTATGAAATTGCGAATGAGGAAATGTATAAATACTGTAGTTATGTGTATAAAAGAGCTACTATTAATATGAATTGAAGATACTTATAATAATGTGCAGAGTAGCATATTATCCAATATTTATGTAAGTGTATAGAATTAGTTTTTGTATTTATATAAGATTTAATTATATACATATAATGAGTACATCGATTCATGCGAAGCCACCTTTGTGAATCTGGACCAATTTAGAATAATTACTTGGTTTGATTTTAAATTGAAGACGAATTAAAGTAATGGAAAAGAATCGGAAGGAATTGTAAACAAACTACAAAATACTTGAATAGAAAAATGAAAAATCAGTTTGCCTGATGTGGTCCCATCGGAAAAAAAAGATTATTAACATAACTGCTCAGATTTTTTTTAGAAAAGTAATGATATCTAAATTAATGAAATATTTGTAAATAGTTGAATGCAATGAAAACCAACACGGTTCGGTGTCTGCTGAATTAAAATATCAAAACGTTTAGAATTGATTATGTTACATCTTGATCTTCACCAATTATATTTCGAATTCATTCATTAAGCATATTTGTGGGTGTGTGTGTGTGTGTGTACAACACTTAAATGTTTGTAACTTCAATTTTGATGTTAATTTTTCAAGTCATATAAATACATTAGTTCATATTGCAAATGAAAAACACTGTCATTGTAATGTCGTTATATTAAGAGAAATAACATTATATGTGCTTGTTATAGATAGAATAGTTATCCGTCCACCCGTCATATTATCTCTCACTTACACAACTCAAAATTAAGTCTGAATGAATATGTAAATGTCTCTTTTTTTCGAATTTCAATGTCAAGTCTAATGATTATTCTGAACAAATTAATTAACCCCAAATATGTAATTCTAGCGGTCTACTTATATATAATGTACAAACATCTAATTGAAGAGATTAAATTAATTCGAATTGTGCAAAAACAAGGGTTGTAAATATAAAAAAGAAAACGAGTAGCACGCACCGAAACCGTATAATTAAAGTATGATGAAGTCGCAGTTCAAGTCCTTACGGATCATTTGTTTGGATGTGTGATAATACCATTTGTTATTACCGTACTTTTTATAATTTCTATATCTAAGTATATGTACACTTTTTTACTCTCATTTTATTCTATACAAACATACGTGTTAATATATTATTGTAAGTGCATATAATGGAAGAAGTTAGTTTTGAATCGCATAAAAAAAAACTAAAACAATATTTTTTGTTGATCGAAAAGTTGCTTTCAAATTATTATCGTGACAATTTCATAGTGGACTTCTAATTTCTTGTAACTGTGAAGTTATAAAATATAAAATGTCAATACAATAAAGATGTTCATTGTATTAAATTAATATTTTAATTTGCACCTTTACGTGTTTATCAGCTTTCAGCGAATAGTAAAGTGATCTTTATTGAAATTGTATTATTTTTCATCGAAATGTTTTGCTACCTTACAAATTATCCGTTGTTCTTTCATTATTTCATTGTTTTAAGTTTCCTCGTCATTTATTAATTATTACTAATCAATCTTTTTTTTTAGATCTCAAGTTTTTAATAATTTTTTCCCAAGAAAACCATAAAGAATACAAAACTATAGTAATAATAGTTTTGTATACTTTATGGTTTATCATACTTACAAATGGCTTCCTTCGATTTTTCCTCAGAATTAATAGTAGATTATATCATTAAGCGTATAAGTGACACTTTGTGTGGCGAGTAGGAACGGTTGACCGACGAGCGCAGCGAGTCGGACAATTCCTACGAGCCACACAAAGTCACTTA
>JARJEB010001926.1:0-10581 GCA_030264535.1 Liometoxenus newtonarum
GGAGAATTTAATTATCTATCAGATCCCGTAATAAAATTATAGGGGTGCCATTTAACAAAATGGCGTTCGTTGCATTTTTAATTTATCGCATTAAAAGTGTTGCCGCTTCTAAACTATAAACTCAAACTGAAATTGGAAAAAAGCAAATTGTAATTCCGTCCTTCCTCTATGAACACTAAAAAATTCCTTTCATTCGGATAAGCCATAACAATGATATAATTTTTCTAGAGGGACATGTTTTCGCACTTTTATTTATTAAACCGGAAATAACAAGTAAACTATCCACAAGAATTACCACATATGTAGGTTTGTTTGAAAGGTCTTGGAGAGCTCTTTCAAAAAATGTAACAATATATGGGGTGTTCCATTTGAAATAACGAAGTTGGTGTCGACTTCCGGTATAAACGGAAGTGCAATCAATCTGAAAATAATTTACGTTAAGAGTTCCGGTCGATAAAGGCCTATCCTAATTTTTTCAGAATTTTACCACAATGGGAAGTCCGAAAACTTTTAATGGACTTCATAAATAAATCACCCTGTATACTGCACAACGATTTCCTGGAAAACACATACGAAAATTTCAACTCGAACGAGACTAAGAATTCAATAACTCAAGAATTTCTTTAGTTAAATGAATTTGTCATTAATTAATTTGAAATTCAGTGAAAGTTTCATTAATTTATTGATCACGTTTTTAATATCCAGGTACTTAATGGATAAATAAATAAAATAAATTCTTAATAAATTTACAAAATTCCATTCCAGAAATTCATTTTGTTTTTATTTAAGTGTAATGGATTTTTTCTTGTATATAGAGCAATTTTTTTTGGTCCTTCTCTTTCATTATTGATGCGGTGGCTGTTCGTTTTTGTTGCTGCAAATTGTGTAATGGCAATGTTTAATGAATCAGCTCCCTTATGCGTTTTCGTTTTGTGTTTCAGGTCATGGTGGAGTAAATCAATTAGGTGGTGTGTTCGTGAATGGCAGACCGCTGCCCGACGTGGTGCGGCAGCGAATCGTCGAACTGGCGCACAACGGGGTCAGACCGTGCGACATTTCCCGTCAGCTGAGGGTATCGCACGGTTGCGTTTCCAAAATTTTATCAAGGTAAGCCATAGATAAACTACTTTACAACAATCATTTCGCATTACACGAATCATTAAATATTGTATTTGACTTGCTAGCTCAAAAATTTATCAGGAAAAACTATTTCAACCGATTAATATCTAGGTATATTGGTGTACTTACAATACAAAGTGATAAAAAGAAAATTCAGTTTATACATCCTAACACGCTCAAAATGCAATAAAATTCTAGAGAAATACTTTCAACACATAAACATCATAGAAAATCCCTTTATTCCGTTTCACGCTGAGCGGAAAGCACGCTAACACGATCATACGACCTGCTGATAATGTTTTCCCGTTCTTTTTACATTTTTTCTTTCTTTTTTTTCTTCTTTCATATACACGATGAGTGCATGTAGTACATATTTTCTGACTTGCTATATAGTGGGAACTGGGAAGTGGAAAGTGCGGGATGCTCCCAACCAGCAGCTTGGCGAATATCCGTCGAAAAAATGGGAATAAAGAAAAAAAAAAGAAAAAGCACAACATTCAACATATAGCGAACATGCTGCTACGCACATTATTTTATATGACCGAAAAGACCGCATGCGGCTATTACATTTATCATATTTTTTCTGGAAGATCCGGCCCGGCCGCAAAAGCCATAGAGTCAGAGCCCAGGACTTTTCACGATAACTCCACACTATCTGACGCTTCCAACTTGCATTCAGTCAATAGCTTTTGCTCTTTTATAGTATAGTTTGCTCACTTTATCCGTAACTCTCTTTTCGTTGGTATCTACTTATGAGCTTAAAGCTTTCTTGAGTTTTCCTTGACAATGTTTTGATGATATTACCAGACTAACAAATTTTTGTTTGAAATTATTTCGCTCTAATTATAGGTAGATAATGCTGGAGTTTGTTTGTAAAATGTTTGTCTGGTTTGTACAGAGAATATATAGAGGGAATGCAGGTTGTACGGTCGGTTCCCAGAGGAAAAGAGGGAACGAACTTCTGCTCTTCTCTCATTTTCTCCTCTCGTAACCGTCATCGTTGTAGCTTCAAGCTTGTATCTGGGAATGTCGACATTATACCGCCGCAATTAAATTAGACCAGTACTTAGAGAAGAAGAGAACTAAAGTGAGCAACAGAAGGATAATCCGAATAACAAATAAAAAAATGCATATTAGGATCAGGATGATAATATAATATGTTGAAAGCTAACAGAGGTACGAAAGAAAATATCATTGGGCGTGTAGTAAAAAACCGAAAACTTTAAAAATGGGAAAAGAAATAAAATAAACGGCTTCCTCGAAGTGTCCTCTAAATTGTGAATCATTCAAAATTTTGAGTTGTTTAAATTATATTATTTATTATTATTAGGTGCGTTTTATTGCGAACGAATGTAAAACCCGTGAAACTAGAATGCAATAAAAAGACTTCGAAATTCTTGTTTGAGAAGTCTTTATAAAACGAAAGCTAAAATGTAACAAATATACGATAATTCTGACTTAACCTCAAACTAAACAATTTCATTACTTTCACCGTCTCAATCGGGAATTAGAAAAGTTACACTCCAGCGAGTGAAACTATGCAATAAAATACTGTTCACTCGCTCGAGATAAGTGAGTTAACGTGCAAAAAAACGCACCTTACGTTCTCTTGTTATATCGCTCCACATTTTCCGATCTAGACTTTTCTCTTTCACTGCATCTTCATGTCCACGTTTTTTTCTGACAATATTTCTTCTATGTTGTTCGACCACGTTTTTTTTCCGTCAAAATTCCAGGCGTATTAATTCATATTTTTTAATCTTTAATGAAATTTCTGCCTCTCCACATTGTTTCGTCAAGACCTCTACTCGTATAAACAAAGAACTATAGGTATTCTGGATTTGTAGGACTATGGGTGGATTGTTACTTGTACCTACATGTACATACACTCAAAATTAACTTTGACACAAGTCATCCCGAGAGATGTCGATATAACGAGTATATTTTAGTATCAAGTACGTTTAAAGTGTGTATATAAGTACCTACATCACGAACAACGAACGAACATCCATCCCCTTTGTGTTTCTCTCTATGGCTGGCTATATGTTGCTGTACTTACTTCGTATATATATAGATACCATATTAGGGTTGAATAACTCGATTAAACCGAAGTAATGCGATTCTGGTTGCTTGTTTATACCTATATACCCGCATTATGCTACACAAATACTGACGCGATCTCGCACAAAATGTATGGGCACGGTGTGACGAATTCATATTTCGCTATACTTGTCGCTATATTGTCATATACATATAGTATATTGGTGGTTGAGTATATAGTCCGAATATTTGCTCTCTATTCTATGGGGTTGCCTTGCATGAGTCTCTCAGTCACTGCGCGAATGTATATCATCTCCCTTTGGCTGCCAGTAGGTAATTGAATTATTGTTTATTAGCGAGAGTTATATACGCGCAATATGATGTCGCATTTGCGGTGCGGGGGGGAGCTTTGCGGTTGATGTTTGTGCGATGTGCTCAAAATGATCAAATGAAAGTGTGCGTTTGCCTATTATACGCCCCCCCAATTGATGTATATGCGTATAGACAGTAGAGCAACACCGTCAGGGGATGGTTTTTGATTATGATGATTTTGGGGATGTGATGCGGGATTTGTTTGAAACATTTGAACTTCTGAATGTCATATTTAATTGGCTTTTTGGGAGTTTCGAAAAGGGAGGGTTATGTGACCGCATTTTAATCAACTTCAAACCTCATACTTATCACTGATGAATATGATTGAAAAATATGCTTTTGGTGTAAGTATTTCTCAGAGTTTGTCAATACCTAATTGTTAATCAACCAAGAAAAGTTAACTCCGGCGAGACTTGTACCATGCACTCCGCGCATTCCGGGATTTGCTCTTTTCTTCCCCATTGAGCTACGGAGCCATGACTATTCCAACTGAAAAGTAAGCAATTTCAATATAATACTTGTCATGACCTTCCCAAGTCTATTTATTTACGTAAATTGTGTTAGACAAGTATATAATAATAATAAAATAAAAATTTATTTTAAACTCTTTGCTTGGAATCGTCATCGCTTCGTAGCCTAAATGACAAGAGCTAGTCCATCAGGAATGGCGCGGATGTGTATGGTTCTAGTCCGGCCGGAGTTAACTTTTCTTGGCTAGTAGCGCGGTTACTGAATTATTAACTAATCAAGATTAAGATATAAATAAAAATTCAATGCTTATTAAAGATTTTTGAACCAATCCAAATCATTAGAGTTCTTGGTCATTTTGACTTGTTCTTGTATACCTTTTTAATAATACCTATGTATAGTAGGTATGCATTATACAAAGAAAATATCTAATTAGTACAACATAGTTACGACTTAATAAATCAGAATACGATCGACGATAGTTCTACCGATCTGCAAGTCAAACCATTATTCACAATTATTCATAAATTGGCTTTTTGTATTGCAGCTCTACGCATTTGTAAAACGAAGTTAAACATGTCCCGTAATTAATAAGTGTATTTCAATGCGTAGCCAAGACTCGCAATTTTCTTTATCTTTGTGCACTCTGTTGGAATTTTTTTATTAGCAAGCTATTTTCCCCTTTCTTACGTTCCGTTTCTTAGCGTTATTTGAAGAATATAAAGCAAACAGAACAAAACGTTTTCGTTATTATATAGTCGCATCGCAATAGCTGATTGTGGATACAAGAAGATAAGAAATATACCTACCTATGTACAAGAGTACAAATGTACAAGAGATATAACAACGAACGACGACTGATTTATATTTCGTTTGCGCATTATTCATGTAACAATAACTCAAATATAGATGCTCAGCCGCGCGTCCAAGTTCCAGTTTCAATATAAAATGTTCTCGTATGTTAATAAAACAAGTTAAAGTGAAGTTAAATAAAAGCAAAGCTGAATAATGTGTTTAAGAAGCGCCTTTTAATCAATTTGCAAAAATCATATCCATCTGAACTGTTTTGCATAAATAACGCGTCCCGGCGATATAAATTTGAAGAATAAGAAAAATAAAATCAAGGAAAATTTCTTTTCTACCTAGAAAATTTAAATTATAAAATGTGCAATAGACTTTCTTTAGTTTGTTTGTTATTGTACTGTACAATTTTCAATCGAAAAAATATGTAGGCACGTTATTAATCGTTTTAATTATGAACCTGAGTCTATTAGTTATTAGAAATTATGTTCCGGCAAAGTATAGAGCAAGCAGCGTTTGTTATAGTGAATTGGACTCGTATAGCGTTAGATTTAAGTCGTATCGATATCGGCGTTTTAATGGCTAATAAGCTACCTGCTGTTCGACGTCCCGCGAGAGTTAGACTTTAGTTAAAACAAAACTCGCGGAAGAAAACGTAAAATCTTTTTCAAGATCGCCGACCGTAGATCACGACGATCCTTCCTTACATTGCCTCCGTCGCTAGCTCATATAGCTTTTACGCTTTTAGTTTTAGCTTTTGGTAGATGTTTACCAGGCTTACTTGTTTACAACATTTGCTATAGCCAAGCTCGTAGCTAGCTAGGCAATGGACGTAACGGACGTAATTTAGGATGATTGTTCGATCCCGCGAGGAAATTTATACCGATAGGAATTTATAACGTAAATATATTAGCGGCTTTTTCTGTGGTTTGCGAACATTGCTTTTTAATCACGGAAAGAAGCAGTGATGTAAGAAAAAAAACGAAGAGACAGGGGCGGACCGCTAGCTTTAGCGGCCCTGAGCTAACACCGTTTGGGGCCCTACCCATTAATCAAAGTCTGGATATTTGGATGATAAAATGTGGCAATCAAGTGTCTCGTACTATGTAGGAACTGAAGACCAGCGTTAAACTCAATTTTGAACTTTTCAAGGTGTACACCAAAGTCAAAATTATGAGTGGACATGCCGACGGTGACGGTGAATAGTCACAAAAAACAGTTAAATGAGAAAGTGAAGAGTTTCAGGAACGCGACAGCGGATGGGCCTTGTTCGAGGAGGCAACTACATCAAGCTTCCTACGGACATCGAGAGGAAACGTATGACTGTATAAGTTCATGGTATGGGCGCAAGCGAAGAGGCCCTTTGATTGAACGGGGCCCTGGACTGCAGCCCATAAAGATCATGCCTAAATCCGCCTCTGCGAAGAGAAATATAAAGAGCCGCTACGATATGGAGAGGCGACAAAGAGGACCTAAGGCCCCGAAATTTTCATATTTTCATCTTGCCTTTAGTCTAATAGCAATTCCAATTACCTTTCGATTTGCATAATCGACGCTTTTATCCGTAAGACATCTCAATTCTGCGGTTCTATCGACATCAATCATTTCAGATTCTTTAAGAAGACATTTCAAAACCTATTCGCATATCTATATGCTCATAAGCGCCGACTTTTGAAAATTGTGTGAGTTACTCTTCTCCTCTTCCAATCATCTTTTCACAGTTCACGAAAGAAACGCATAGATTTTCGAGTGGGTTGCACGTGCACCCTTACAACCCACAAGTCGGCGTCTATGTCTATTTAAGATTCGTATGGTGTGATGCAATCAAGTAAACTTTTGATTGGCAATGTTAAAAATATTTTATGGAAATATAGAAAAGACGCTTTTAGAAGACCAAATAAAAGACTCTTAAACTTCAATAAGTGACGCAAACTTTCACACTTCACAATCACAAATATAAAACTATATTTTAGTTTTAGATAGTTACCGAGTTACCGCTTCACGCTTGGGCTTTATTTTAATAATTTTTTGTATCAATTCCTGCATCATTTTTGGGCTTTCCACCAATCACTGTATAATAAAAACTTAACAAATCTCGTTTGATCTTGTTCTTGTGTGAAATTGAAAATTAATTTTGCTGTTAATAATTCTAGATTGAAACTATAAAAATTAATAACGTAAAACGTAGTGTTGCATTCATTGACGGAGCGAAGAGTAAATTAGCAATAAATCTGAAAATATAGCATAAAACATTCATTCCTGCGTTAGTTGTGCGATTCAGAGTCCAAAGTTGCGAGTTTTGCATCAGCAAATAAAATGTGAATAATAGTCGTAAATAAAACGAAACAGCAAAAACAGCATGCGAATATTAAAATATGACTTTACTGGTCGGTTGCCGGTCGTCATAGTTAGGTAGATATTACGAATCGAATAAATCGGTGCGTTAAATTCGCACCTCACAACTTTCCTACCATATAGGTATACAGATGCACTATGATTTCGTAGAACTTATTGACCTATATTTTAGATAAGAAATTTAATGTTGAATTGTTGTTGTTGCAGGTATTACGAAACGGGTAGCTTCAAAGCGGGTGTGATTGGCGGTTCGAAACCGAAAGTCGCAACGCCGCCAGTCGTCGACGCCATCGCAAATTACAAACGCGAAAATCCGACGATGTTCGCATGGGAGATCAGAGACAGATTGCTTGCCGAAGGCATATGTTCCCAGGACAACGTACCCAGTGTTTCATCAATAAACAGGTAAGTTGCTCATTAAACTTTCTTGAATTCGAATATTTTAATTAATTTATTGTAAAAGTTCAAAATTAGAAAAAAAATTCTAGGTTTATCTGACTCTTGACTAGTGTTTTTTTTTTGATAAAAGGATAAAAAGTCTTTTTGCGCGTTCGTCCTTATACTTAGATATTCTTCATCCTGTCCTGAATCCATTCAGCCCAAGGGTTGTATTAGGTGTAAGTGTCCTTTTGTCGTTTGGCGTCGAGCGAAGAGAGAAAGTTTAAATAGCGCGAGGAATCGACCGAAGGAATGTTCCAATGTTCTGGCTTCAAGTTGAAGGTAGTAAGGGGAACGAAAAGGAATGGAGCGCGCAATATTATAGGGAATCGAGGGAATCCACATGATGCACACCATCTACAGCTATATCTACTCGTATACACCGAACCGATGCCCCTCAAAATAATCGGAGCAGCCGATTCGCTCGAGTAACTTGGGGCCGTGCCGAGTTTCCTCGTTGCGCCCGAGTTTCATTTTCCTTTCCTTCGTTTCGCTCCTTTCTTTCTCAATATTTGTCTATATAGGTATATGTGCGTAACGTAGGTTGGTGTGTAAGGGGTTCGATCAAGTGGGCGATTTTACGCGGGTGCTACCAGCAAAAGCGTCTTACACAGCTTAGACTTTCACAAATGGTTCGTACTTCTTTATCTCACTCAGAAGGAGAACGTCTTGGGAATGGCGCTTCTCCGTGAGTCTCACTTGGAAGGAAAACGGCGTGTGCCTTTGGGGATATCTCTCGCGCGCGTTTTCCCCGTCGTGCAACGACGAGAAAATCAATAAGGGAGGAAGAGAAAAGACCGGTTCCGGAACGCTCGGCTGACTCTCAGATTCGTGAAATCGAGCTCGAACCGATATCCGGCCTTCAACTGTGTGTTCGCAACTGTGTTAGAATAACACACACACACACACACACACACACACACACACAACAAACACACATGTAGGTACCCAACGACAGGACGACGTCTTATCTCTTTCGTACATTTATGCCGACGAATTTGAGCGTTTCGCTCGCATCGTTTCTCTACCCGATAGAATACTACTCGATGCTCGACGAGCCTGCAAAACGCGACCGTGGAAATAAGATGGAAACGCTCGGCTTGCTTTCGTAGACCGCTAGCAGATTTACATGGGAATCGATGTTGACTCTTTTTCCTATACGACTTTCTTTTCTTTTTCTCGAATATCAGAATCAAACGCTTTCTATATACTTTTCTACATTCACACTTATTTTTACCTCAGCACAGGTTTTACTCAACTCTTTGATGTCTGATGAAAATTAACCTATATTATTATTTTTGTCAACATGTTGGATGTTGCCCTATCGGGTGGGCAGATGAAAAAAAAACGCTGACCTTGCATCGCTTTTGAAAGCTTTGTTATGTCCGAGTTGATGTCCGAAGAGCCGCAAACGCTTATGCAACGAGCCGCATGCGGCTCGCGAGCAACCTGCCCTATCCTATCCATTTCATAAAGCTGGATATACATGAATATGATAGGTATATGATAAGTATATTAATATTTCTAACTTTTTGCTCTGAAATCCGTATATGGTTACTTGTGAACACCTTTTTCTAAGTTTTTTGATATTGCCTAACATTATTTTATTTTCGCCCTATCTTATATAGTAAATTCCATTAAGCTGGATGTACAGTATATGCGCATTTATGATTACATTATTTCATTTCAATTTCAATTATTGTGAACGATTGGATGTAAGCAGTGCCCTAGTGAGCTCCCTAATTGAATGTAATCGTAGTATACTTCAGTACTTGATGAAACCGAGTGGGTCGAGTGGGCCGGCGACGATTTGACACGTTATAAGTAGATATATACAACATGTTCGTCAATTACGTATGGGACGAACCACTTCTGCCCTTTTGGGCATTGTTCATCACTTATTTCGTATATATATAATGCGTGTTGATGTTATCTGATCGAATGAACAAGGCAACGCATCACACCCTAACTTTAGCCCCCAATCATCAAATGTAATCATTTCTGATTAATAAAATAACAGATGTTTAATATTCACTTCAATGCGCGTCCAAACATTTTGCTTTCAATTTGATTTATGATTAATCGATTAATGTGTTAAGTTCAATTGAAAACTATAAGTCTATCTATACTGAAAGTGTTTCTAAAAGTACGTATATCTACGAGAATGTGTGTTTTCGGCTAAACGACGAACAGCGATTGAGGCAGGAAACGGACATGACGCCAGAATTGCCGAGTACGAATGTCGGAAGACTACTCGAAAACAATGGCGAGCTGGCGACGACGATGGCATGCGGCGTGTGGCGTTTTTATAGCTTGGCAATTAGGACGACGGAGATTCCGACCGCGTTTTTCACCCAAACGCCCGCAAGCATATATATGTATATATACAAACGTGGACCGATGCCTTCGTCGTTTCCATCGTTTCGCCTTCGCCTTCGCCTTCTTCACTTAGCTTTGCGAAACAAGCAACGCCGGTTTCTCAGTTTTCGGTTCGCTAACGAGAGTAACGATCTCTTCTTGTTCTCTTTCCACTTTCCACATGTAACGGCGAAACGCGAGAAATTATCCCAGAGTAGCACCAAATGTATATATGTTAGGAAAAGTAGGAAAAGCCATTCGAAAAATGTATAAGAGAGTAGAAAGCAAGCAACCCCTAGGAAACGCTTTTTGCGGTCGTCGTATCGCCGCCACTATAACAGCCTCCTCTCGCAAACGTCATTATCTTAACTTTTTTGCCATTTTCTTCTCTCTCTCTCTCTCTTTCTCTCTCTAGTCTCTCTAGTTACTTACTTCTTTTTCTTTTCTTTTCTTTTATTTCATTCCCTTTCAGTTTCATTTCTTTTTGTTTTTGTTTTATTTTTTCGAGTATACGTTCACTCCCATTGTATTTACTAAACCAAAAAGTGCCATAGATCTATAAGATCTACTAATAGCGCACTCTAAAGCAGACAAAACATCAAAAATAATATAAAGTTTGTTAATTTATTA
>JARJEB010001960.1:0-15300 GCA_030264535.1 Liometoxenus newtonarum
ATCCGAAGAATTCCGATCATAGCTCGATGTGTATCGCCTGCCATATTGCTTCAGCTGAAAGTTAGTGCTCGTTCGTTGCTTCATCGAGAAATCACAATTTGTATTTTGTGTTAAAAATAGTGCAAGGTGTAGAAAAAGCATAGTATTATATTCGCGATTATGCATTGTGTGATTCATCATATCCATGCGCTGCGCGAGGATGATGACACACAGCATGTCCGCGATCTTGAGACGCCGCCGCCGACGACGGGTAATAAAAAAGAAATAAACTTACGAAAAGTTTCTCACTTTCGAAAACTCCGGAGTATTTATATATTTATAACATATAATGGCACTTAAATGAATGAAGCATGCATTCGCAATTACATTTAAGTTCGCTCTGATGAATTACGCCACTCGCCTTCGGCTCGTGGGCGCAAACCTTATACGCGCGAACAATGGCTATCATAATCGCTCATATAATAATATACAATTTTTTTTAAATCGAGCGATGAAAATCAACAGTGTAAGATAAAAATATATCAGAAAATATTTGATTAATTGAATAAACTTACAAGTATGCACAGCACGGCAATAATTTATTTCAAGTATTTGCTCTCAAAGCGTAAGGGACGAGAAATGAAATACAAAAATACTGCTCAAGTCCAGTCATAAAGTGTACAAGTGCGCGTTGAAGTAGTTCTTGCAGCATAAACGCTAAACGAATAAAAGCATTTGTAATCGGATTGTCTAGTCTAGTATACCCGTCAAATTAATATTTATTACTGTTATGTAATCGTATTAGAATAACCCAGGAGTCTTTAAGCGGCTTCCGCAACTCGTAAAACTCTATAAGAATCCTCCGAATCATTTTGATCTTGTATTCGATTCTTTTGCTTCCGATGGTTGAATAGGCCTTTATATTAATTTGCCGGCTACTTGTCTAATGTCTACTTGATATGCTCTTTATTCATGAGTTTTATTACATATTTCTCTATAGGTCTATAACTGGCACATGTGGACGGGTTAGGTTATGAATTGTGGACAATTAAACAGCGCATAGTGTACCAGAGTATACCAGTGCGGAAACGTGATCGAGTCGGACATTTTAACATATAAATACAACCGACCCGAGCTGCAAGGCCTGCAAGTGTACTGCAGGACACACTTTTCTACTTTATCTTGTCATGTCGTATGTAGTTGAATAAATATTAGCGTTCAGGTCACAACTTTGCAAAATTCAAAGTCAAACAAGTGCGATGCGTGTTAAAGATATGAATAAATGCATTCAGGAAGTGTACACATAAATGTAAGGCTTTGGTTTGGTTTGGCTTGCACCATAGAGTTAATAATATTCCTAGAGGGACGGTATTGCCATATTTGTTCGCACCAAAACAGAGTAAAACCCTAAAATATAGAGTACCCAAAGTACATGCACCGACTATTGACGCGAGACTGCATGCAACCTTATGTTCTCTCTATAGACTTCTATCTCTATGGTTTGTACACACAAATATAAGGCTTTGGTTTGAATCTTAATTTATTATTGTTTTACTAGCGGTTCAACGGGAAAAGAATCATATTCATGTTGTGAGTTGCAGTGCTCACCTGTACAGTCTGCCGATGCAGTTCCTGATCGCGTTGGCGTCTTTCCAATTCCGATTTCCGCGTGAGTAGCTCCTGAATCTCATTTGATGTGTTCTCCAATACGACATTTTCGATATTGCAATCTTCCTCATCTCCGCTGAAGCTCTCCACAAGCAATTCGCTTTCATTCTGGAAATAGACAACAACATTACCTCAGAGACATCTCGTCAATGCGATTTTCCTCTATTTATTAAGTTCATTCAACCGTATTTAAAAATAAAATAAAAACGAGCAGACAACAAAATGATCAATATAAACTTACAAATTCCGGTGGGGTGTTTGGTGCACTTCGACTTGCAGTTGTACAGACGACGGAAACGTATTCTCGCGCATCGTTGCGATACTCTAATTTTAGTATGGGCGGATCAACGCCGCAGAGAAATTCAGTGCCGAAAAATAATAACCGATTGAGTCGTAATGCGAATTGCGCTGATTCCATGTCGGTGTCTAGCGGTACATATGTTGACGTCTGCATCACATTGCACATTAAAGGGGTAAAACCGCTCAATGTATTGTCCTCGGGAAGACGTACTTGTTCATAACCTATGGAAAAACAGAATAAGAATGACAACATCAAACAAAGAAACTCCATAATGCATACATAAAAGTTAAGAGAACATAATAAAATATCAAAAACGGATTATGACTTTGAAAGTTTATGATGCGCGTTGAATTAGGTACTTTACATGGGCGGAAATAACTTTATAAGCTGTTAAAGCAGTTTGCACATTTGACATTGCACATTACATAAATGTATTTATATATTTTACAAAAAGGACTTTGTGGAAAGACATTAAGCCATGAATCGTTAAAACATTACCGAATGTTTATGCTAAATGTCAAAATGTAATTACAACCATCTAATATAATTAAGGTTTTATGATTATTTTATTACTTAAAACGAAATATTACAAATCCTTTTTTCATCAAATGAAAGAATGTGATCTGAGTATGGTCGCCGAAATATTTTGATGCGTTTTAGTTCCACCAACTTGTCTTGTAGCGTAAAATGTGAAATTAAATAACAAGAAGCGTGGCCCCGTTATAATAATAATTCGAACCGAATTTCGTATTTCCAAAGCGTACGTGCGTGACTAGAATTTCGTTATGCAATATCTGCAGCCAACATTATCCATCTTATTGCTATCGCTAGTCGCTTAAGACAAGAATAGTCTGAAAAGTCGCTAAACACACGAAACTGAGACTTGCGTTCTTGAAATTTAATAATAAGCAAAGCTTTTGAAACAAAAACTTAAATGATATACAATGAAAATGTATCATTGATGTTTGTTCATTGGAAATTGCTCTTGATGTGGGCCAGTGAGGCACTATCGACTCGACAGATGCGAATGTTATGGGAAAATTCATTATCTCCCAATGCCCCGATGTGCGGCTTTCGAGCAAATTATAGTACAAAGATGAACTCTGCATTGTGCGAACGTGCTCCCTTCGATAATTCGCATCCATCAATACCACCATCACCAGAAACGCAGACGATGGTACTCTAGTAAACCTTTTCCATTTGCTATTGAACAGACGAACACACACGTACGTGATGTAATTTCAGTTAATTACATTGGGCTACCCCACGCTCTTGAATTCGCTTCAATCACCAGCCTAGGCAGTAGGCCTAACTCAATGTTGAATGCACGCATTCATTATGTATGTGCATCACATCATATGGCACTTTTGTGTCAGGCCAAGCTAGTTAGTATTCAACAAGATGGGTTTTTAGGGGACCAGACCAGACCAGACCAGAAATGGAATTTATAACTAGCTACGGTACGAACTCAAGTCGCATTGTATGTTATGAACAGAGTACTAAGTACTAAGTCAGTCAATTGAAAGTTGAACGATGATGATGATTAAGGGCCACGCCAAGAGCCTACCTCAACCGGTAACATGTTAGGTTAACCTTAACATACGTGTATGTGCTGTACTTGTTCTTGTTATGCTCGGCATGGCATTACCCATCACTAATATCGGTTTAATGGGCAAGTCAAGAGTAAAAGAGATTAATACATTCGTAAATTGCTTGCGCATCAATGTTTCGCACAAATTATTTTCACGATTGATGATCGTATTTTAACTTTTAACAACACATATCTACTGAATGATTCGAAAACCTAGATTATAAGAAACGATGAACTTGAAGATGTCGATTACTCACCATCCAGAGGTTCTTCTTTGAATTGATTCATGATGGTCTGATCTAGATTTTCTAAAAGGTTCATGAGAGTCGCCACTCTCGTCCATGCGTCCCCCGAAGGCCTGAAACACACATAAGATAAAGTAATGTCAGACTTGAAAAAAAAATCATTATGTTGGTAATGAGTTAAAGACGTCTCAGTAGCAAAACGCAACCCTGTATTGAAGGATTACTTCCAAGAGTTGATTGATGCGTTCGATACTACAGGCGCCCGATGCAATAATAAGAGTAGAAGAGATCCAACCCATTAAGTGGATTATATGTATATTATGTGGATTAAGTGGATTATATGTGTCCACATAATAATCCACTTAATGGGTTGGATCTCTTTTACTCTTGTTATTGCATCTGGCGCCGGTAGTATCGAACGCAACTCACCCAACTTTGTAATCCTGCGTCGAAGGTGGTGGATTCCAAATTCTGCTGTGGCAGAGCATCCAGTCACACCAGATTTTCACAGATGGAAGTAGCTCATGAGCGTCTTGCGGCAGAATGATGATATTTGATGGCTTTACATTGAGATGCTCGTTGAGTATGGACACGCATTTTTCCAGTATGAGGTTAAACATTTCCAATGACACAGTCAAGGCACGTTCTTGCAGTTCGGACCGCAGACCTGGCTGAAGTTCAGGATCTGAAAACGCAAAAACATGGAACATCAGAACGAATCATTTCATGCATTCGATTATTGTATTTGTATCGATTGAACAGGCCGACAATGAATGAGCAAAATAAACAATTAAGTCGCAGAGGAAAGAGCGAAAAGAAAAAGCTAATTGAAAATCGCCCATTAAATGCGTGCTCGGTACAAAACGATGGAATAAATTAAACGAAGCGCAGAGGAAAGATTCATCATGGATCATAAAGAATAAAAGCAAACGCTACTTTACTTGCATTGATGCTTGATGATCAACGCAATTCAATTCAATGCCCAATGTATCAGTAAAATATAATACGCGCAGTGAAAGTAATTGGTTTTCGTCGGTTCCGTTTCATTTGAAGAGCTTTTTTTTTCTCTACTTAAAGTTATCACAATAAAAGCATTTCATTTTTTTTCGAATATTGCTTACATCCTCGTGCAGATGATTTCGTATGTGTGAGAAATTATAAGGTGACAATGACCCTGTCGGTGCGATGGCTTGGAACGGAGGGCATTGTTGCGTGTTAGCTTCAAGAAGATAAGCTAACCTAACGCATAGCAAACCACGCAACGCAAAGATGTGTGTATGAGAACATGAGAAGAAGTGGAATTACTATTACTGAACGAGAGACATTGTATAGTTGTGTTGTGTAGTAATGAGAGCAAAGTGAAGAAACGGCCTCGTAAAAGAAGGCAGGCAGGCAGCTAGATCGGCCAACGTTCGGCCTTGAAACAGCCTTGCATGGGGTCACACGCGGTTATATAAAGTTACAAACAACTCAACTCCAAAAGGGTTGCTCGTTGCTCCTTCTCCTTCTCCTGCTACAGTCAATCCAGCGAAAATGCGAATAATATATAAAAAGTAGAACCTCGAATGTCTTCACGAACTAAAAAGGCGCACGAGCACGCAACTTCTCAGACCAAGTCTATAGCACCTAGCACTAGGTCTCATCCTCATCCACATTTATGACTTTTGATATCGCCACTTTATTTTTATTGTTCAGCGCACATATAATATAATTATATAATATAAAAATAGATCGCATCGAATGATAGTATCTTGTCTTGTGCAGTGCAAATGTCTCGGTTATTCTCTCATCTTTGTTGCTCGTACATTATACATATACATCGACGCACTATTAGCAGACCATCTATCGTTTTGTATACATATATGTACATGTATAGCGTATATACGTGAATTGCTCATGGCAAATTGACTTGGCTAATGAGGCCCGTAGCGGAGGTCAGTCGGCGCCAGTACACTGTAGATGGAATGCTTAATAATTACTCTTCGCAACGAACGATCTAACCTAACGGATCAGCACCAACAAGCCGGCCTGGCAACCACTCTTCGATATATTGAAAGACGAGGAGAAAAAAATAATATGAAACAACCCCTTGCCAATGCAAATGCGATGTGCAAATACATAGGCGTCGACGCCGCCGACTTTTGAAAATTGTGTGGGTTGCACACTGACATCTCTTTCCCCATCTTCTCCTCTTCCCAGCATCTTTTCATAGTTCACGATTCACAAAAAGAATGAGGAGTATATCTGCGGTATGCCCTGTGTGGGATGTACGTGCACCCTTGCAACCCACAAGTCGGCGGCTATATGCAAATCAAACTGTTGCCTGAACTGTAATAATTCACATCTTAATGCGCAGCGTAATTATTTTTATACGCATTTTAACATTTGCGACATAACGCGTATCTATACTCATAAGCTGCGCACCCAAAGAGGACTCAGTCTCATAAATCACTCAGTCATAAATCCAGCAATTAAATATGAATAAATTAATGCCACCGGACGGGACGGTTTGCCATTGTTCGTTAGTTGATTTTCGTCTAGGCTATGATGTGGCTAAAGAGCAGTTGGCAGTTGCAGGAAAAATGCTACACAACGAAAGTTCTCGGATAACTCCTACGCCAACGCGCGATCTGATGCATGGCTTAAGCCTTAAGAGAGTGAGTGGTTCGCGGTCCGCGGGTGGTAACTCCAGATCGGCGATACGCGCGCCCCAATGTGACAACGAACATTATAGGGCAAAGCACTAGAGTCCTGGGCCTAAGTGTAGGAGAGACATCGATGATTAGTTACGAAAGGGACAGCCATAAATTTATTATACTCATACACCACATGTTTTTTTTACTTGCACGTACCTAATGCTAAAAGGTACCCGACTGGACATGTTACCCCATTATATGCGTTCGTGTAAAATTGCGCGCAACATCAACTTAAATGGCGCAGACCAGAACATATACCGTGTGATCTTTTAATGATCTTCCATTGGGACTTACATGGTAAAAATTTTAGGCCGCGTTAATGGGTCGCTTGCTGAAAATTTTGCGACGCAAAAAATCACACTCTTAATCTGTACCATTTTTAACCCATTCTGATAGTTTTTAATAATAAGAGTAGTCCTATTTCTTCAAAAAATAAATTAAAGAAATTTGAAAAAAATCATAGTAGGCAACCACACTTACAATTGCGTTAAAAAGTTTCTGAGGCTTTTACCTTTCACAAGTGTTTTCCTTTTCTTTACTTTAATGTTTTGTGGCTCGTAAAAGTAACCATTCTCATCAGCCAATTTCAAACAAATTTGGAACGTACCCGTACCGTACCCTTCTAGATTTAACTGACCAGCCACACGTACATGCGGCTTGTCAGTGAAATTTAAAAAAAGTGACTCGGATTTCTAAGGGACTTAGTGGTACTCATGGGGGTAGAGAATTTAATTGTTTATTTTCTGATGTAATAATAATTATGCTTTCTATTGATTAAGTAAAATTGTTCAGTGGAAACTCAAAATAAATTTAAAAAAAGCCATGCTTTTCCTTCTAAATGTTATTTGCAACGCATCAAGACGCGGAAATGCACTTTACTTTCCTCTATATAGGAAAACAGGAAAACACTATAGAAGAAGCACTTAGAGAAGATTTTTCTCCTTCTTTAGATAAGGATATACAAATACATACATATTTAAACCTTTAAGACCCACTCTGCACATTTACGGTTTTTCCTACTAAAATGCTTCAATTCCAACATTTTCCTTGTTTTATTTTATCATTATTAAAAGCAAATTTCTTTTCGGATTAAATTAAAATTTACATTATAAATCTTGATTTGCGCTCTGGAGTAAAGTTTGTACATTATGCTATGCATGCAATAATAAATTCCCTTTTCGCTTTACAATTTTGTGGAATAAATTCATTCTCATTAATTCAATTTCTAACAATATAGTTCTGATTTTTGCTAAATTGCTGCATGCACATTTTCTCTGCGTATACGGGTTCATACATGAGTAATTCTTGTTGTGTGGTCGGTTGCGATGGTAATTTATAATTACACAAATTGCTAACCCTGGAGGATACATTTTGTATAGAAGTTCAGTTTGAATATAGGAAAAAAAACAGAAAATTACATCGTTTTATGCACATTAGTCAGTTTTCTAGGAAAACAAAGAGAAAAGACAACATAGAAGATAGACCACTTCGCTTTTCTGTTCTATTTGAATAATAAATCAAAATGAATAAATCATTATAACATCCTTGAGCCGCTTAAGCGTATATATTAAAAACTAAAAGACAGTTATTATTCGGTGACCGGTTTTATGCAAATTGTCGGCCGATCAAATAATAACTTCGTTTTGCCGTGAGGAAAATAATTACTATATATATTTACTAATAACTATTATTTCCACAATCCAACGAAACAAAAAAATTAAGTACTTATTAAAAATCGGTCGAGCCCTGGATTCATTGAATTACATCAACACACGGACCCAGCAAGTACAAAACGTATCGCTACGAGGCCCGCGCCAGAGAGTTAACTTTTCTTGTGCATTTAAAAAAATATTAATTGCGAATGAAAAATTACTGTGAAAATAAGCTTTCCTAAAATGCTTCTTGATTAAAAATCTACTCATGGCTTCCGAAGTAATTCAAAAATTAAGTATTAAAAAATATAAAGGTTGACTATTACCTTTTGCCTTAAGTTGATTTCCATCCAACCAAAGGAACTTTGTTGACTTGGAGGAAGTCGCTGAATTGTAATCAGTCGTCCCAATATGATAATTCGAATAAATATCCAACAACAATTGATCCACCATCACTGAACACCGTCGTTTCTCAAATTCTTTACAATCATCATTGGCTTCTATTGCTAGGGCGGAGCTGTTGATCCACAAAGCGTCTTTCACTTTCGGATTTACCATTTTTATGTTATGTTGATAGCGCGTTACGCACACATCACCGAAAACTGTCGGATTACAATACTCCAATTGTCGAATGCGTCGTATTCGTTTCGTTGGCATTGCCATTGTTTCACGTTCCACTAATTAAAATACAAAGCAAAAAAACAAATAGAACGCTCCAGCCGGATGATAAAGTTTTAATAAAACAGGAACGTCTCCTTCAAGTTTCAATTTGATTGTGATAATGAGCTTGCGCAAATTGTAGCGTTTCGAATAGTCAGTTTGGAATAAGCGATAAAATTTCGTATTTGTATGTATCCGGTTGATGTGTTTTAACACTGTGTATTGTTATCAATATACCACTGCGACATGTGTTTGCGTTTAGGTTTTCTGTTTGTTCAACGGCACAGTTTGGTGTTCAATTTTGTTATTTTGTTATTGTAGTGTTGGAGACTGTCAACAATAATAAAATGTGCACGTTGTTATACGAGAATTGACGGCACACGTCACGCAGAACTGAACGATAATAATAATTTAGATTTATAAAAACACCTTGCAATTATATGCTGGTATCAGAACAGCCATACAGAGTGATTTTAAATGAATGGACTATTTATTAGTTATTTTTACGCCTCAAGTTGCGCTCGTTTTATTACTCGCACTCATTTCCCTCGTGCTCGCAAAACACTCGCTCATAACATCCTTCTCAACACAAAGAGTTGCGAACACTATTTTTTGCACACCGACAATAATTTTTTAAAGATAATATGCCAATTTCAATCACAAAATCATTAATGTTGCTTGAACACAGAGTCAAACCTTCAATATTCGAACGCGAGGTTACACGTGAACGAGTACATTGAACAATCTCAAAACGTATGCAACCCAAACAACAATTATCTATTACTGAAAGGCAATATAACGAGAAAGAAGGAGGCGGACAGAGAAACTGTTATATAATGAAAAAACTTATGCAACTGCGTTATCACAAATTCTAGTGGTGTGCTAAAACATATTTATGAATTACTTACACCAACAGCTCACTAGATGTCAATCATTTAATATCACTCCGTATATCTGCTGCCGGTGCATTCACATAATACAAATTAATTATCAGCTATCGCTTCCAAATACCAAATTAACAACCAATTTATTATTTTTCTTTCTTTTTCTATAATATTTTCTCTTGAGATCAATAAAAATATTTATTTCCTGAAACATAAAAAGATCGTTTCGTCAATTAATGTATGTCAGAGTGTTTTTCCAACGCTCAGTATACCGGTCGTTACGAGATGATGGGCAATATTATTACTCTGGTAATTGTTGACACTTGAGTGTCAATCGAAAAATGTTTTCAAGACCAGACAAAGGCACGCTTCTGAATTAGTTCTTTGATACACATGTAAGTACATTTTCCAAACATATTAAATTGATAAATAGTACCAAATCCTGTAATCCAGTAGTTCCCAAACAATTTCGCTTCAAAGGACATCTAATGGCGTTTTCGGACTATTGTACACACTGTGCACCCAGTGCATGCAACCCATTTTTCTAGTTTTGCTCCAAAAACCCGATCAGTGCAAGTGTTTTCAAAATGGTGCAAACGTGATTATTGCACTGGACTGCACTGACCCCCATAGTCAGTACAAAAAAAACTGCACTGAGAGCAACACTCGACACTGTAAAAGTGTGCACTCAAAGTCTAGCACGAACCAGCTCAAAATTTTCAGTGCATGCGCACTGAGTGCAGTAGTCCGAAAATTGCTATTATATGCACTCGGACAGAATTGAAATTGGCGAGTGCAGGCAGTTGCGCGTGTTTGTCGTATTTCAGATTTTCAATTCAACTATAAGGACCCGACATGTAGACTGAGTGCATATATTTTTTGCACCGCTGCTTTAGACGGTGCAAACAGAGCATTGAAAGTTCAGAGTGGGTTCAAGATCAGTTGACAATTTTCTAGTGTCAATGCATGAACTCGTCTCTGCCAGTGCATGCACTGAGTGCAGAAAGCCGAAAACACTATTATACCATTTTCGGACTATTGCACTCCATGCGCACTCGCTTGCACTGAAAATTTTGAGCGTGTTCGGGCTATACTTTGAGTGCACACTTTTACAATGTCGAGTGTTCGGACTATCAACAGAATTGCACTCACTCCGCACTCAGTGCAGTTCTTTTTGTACTGACTATGAGGATCAGTTCAGTCCAGTGCAATGATTATTTTCGGACTATTTTACAGCAAAAGTAGAAAAGTGGGTACCATGCACTGGGTGCACACTGAGTGCAATATACCGAAAACGCTATTAGAATATTTGGTATGTCCCTGTATACCTTCACTGGAGCCCAACGCGAGTTTGCGTGTCACTGCTTTTTATTTACAATCTCCATGATAATGTTTTAACATTTTCGTTGAACGGCCTATTTTTCTATTTTTCACTATGTAATGACGTAAATGAAATGATGTCAGAATTACGAAATAGCAGAAGGTCTTTCCCAAAAATATTTTCATTACCAATTATAAACATTTTATTTAAAGTAAACCTCGTAACCTAAGCATAAAAAGGTTAGGCGTTTGTTTATTTGCCTTTGAAAATAAATGTAAATTTAATTTGTTTGAAAAAAAAAAAGAATAAAAATAACTTTTCGGTGTATATATGAAGGAGTCTCATGACCTATTGTCAAAAATATTCAAAGGCATTTGAAAAGCTGATTTTAGTTACTTAATAACGTTGGAAACTATTTAAAAATGTGTACATTTGAAAAACAATACAAAATTGAAAGTTTAAAACAAAATAAATCAAAATACGAGAGGGAAAAGGGAAAGTAAGTACTTATAGAATTAACTAAAAATATAAATGTTTTTTGTACCTTGGAAGTCTTCAAATATAAATTCACAATATTTTATAACCTAACAATAGGATGATCAAACACAATTAATTGTAAAAAGGAATAAATAAAGATATATAAAAAGATAATGATTTGAAAAACTAAACAATAGTTTTTTTTTCGATAATCAAACAAACACAAAAGCAATTAAGAATTTAATAAAAAAATTTGACTTCAAGTTTTGACAAAGCAACAGTCCTTCTACGCAAACAAGAGACATTTCGGCAGCTACTATAGCCGTTTTCTTACTCTGACTTACTTACCCACAGTTTACAAAATAACCCTGTTACAACCAGGTTGTTTGCATAACATAACCTCAAGCTCTAAATCAAAGCCCGAGCGCCCAATATTCAATTTCCGGTGTTAATGTCCGTCTTTCGGTTCCGAATACTTAGTTCAGTTCTGTTCAGTTCAGTTCAAATTCACACTAATCATGCGGATCACTTAAGGTGCAGGGTTACTCCGAGTCAAGCTCAAGAGTAATACTGACTAAGTAACTTTATTGTTGTGTATGTGATGAGCGAGAAAAACCCTTAGAAATTTCCGAAAAAGCCTATTTAGTGTTCGTTAATTTAGTTGTCCGCTAATTTGATTATGATATTCATATTTTCAGTGCCTCATGTTTCCTTAGAAGTGCCGTACATTAATTATTTTACCACTCCTACTATTCTAACAAAGTCTAGGTAGGCTAGGAATAAGAAAAGGACTCAAGTATAAAACGAAATCAAAAAGGTCAACAAAATTAACAACATAGGAGAAAACAATTATAAATTCGAGAGAAACATTAAAATAATGACCAACAACTTCCCACGTACCTAATCAAATTAGTAAGAACAAAGTCAGTGTATTTTTATTGATGATTTTTATTATATTATTCCATTCATTGTTAACGCTATACAATATGCTTGAACGTAAACTGCAAGCTATAGCTAAACAACCTTTTTCTAGACGAAATTGTCGCATTCAACTTTTAACATATTATATTGCAACAATTGATATGATAATTAATCACAAATTCTTATTAAAACATTAATTAAGTACCTATCTATCAACATTGCTTTAAACAACAAAAATTAAATAACTATGTTTTCTCCTGATACCTACAATTAAAGCCAAGCAATTATTTAATTAGGAATATATTACATTAATTCATCTTAGGGCTGGTTTATGATTGACATAATATTAATATAACGTATGACTATGCCTTAAATAGTTCATACCTATTGCCAATAATTTTTGAAGTTATTTTTAACATTATGCAACAAATGTGGTTTGAAGTAACATCTTATTGTAATTGGTTTTTGTAGTGCCTGAAAATGCGACACTGACTTTGCGAAACTAGTCGCACTCCTTTTTATTAAACTTGTCAAATTGATTTATCGTTATTCCTGCAATTTTATGACTTACGATTTGGATTATTTCTTAAGTTAAAATCTTATATTATGTCAATAATAAACCGTACTTAGGAATATATTACATTAATTCATCTTAGGGCTGGTTTAGGATTGACATAATATTAATATAACGTATGACTATGAATTAAATAGTTCATACCTATTGCCAATAATTTTTGAAGTTATTTTTAACATTATGCAACAAATGTGGTTTGAAGTAACATCTTATTGTAATTGGTTTTTGTAGTGCCTGAAGATGCGACACTGAAGTTGCGAAACTAGTCGCACTCCTTTTTATTAAACTTGTCCAATCGGTTCATCGTTATTCCTGCAATTTTATGACTTACGATTTGGATTATTTCTTTTGTAAAATCTTATATTATGTCAATAATAAACCGTACTTTATTTAGTCAGCCTACTTTTAATCATTTAAAGCATTTTAAATAATAAATGATTGGTGTAAATGTACAAAAATCTCTGAACGATTCCGCAGTTTTCGTTAAAGATTTTAGTAGCTATCAATATATAAATCTATAAAACGAAGAAAATGCTAAAAGTAACTTTTAAATGATGATAATATTAATGAATTTCCGATTTTCTTGGGAGTTAATGCGAGTCGAACATGACAATTTCGTGATTTTCATCTACTCCCTACTTAATTTAATAATATAACCTACAAATACATCCATATTCATCAATATTCATGAATCATGTAAAATCTACTCAATTGATAATTGTTCGTAATAATATTACAATAATATTTATGGTATGAGTATGTGTGCCAATTTTTATATCTTAATTAATAATTTTGTCTTTGAAGTTTGCCGCATTTTTTTCTGAACCTTTTCTTGAAATTTCTCTTTTGTCAATTCTATATTTTTGATAGTGCTTGGTAAGAGTTTCGTATTGATTTTAACAAATTGTACAAATTTTTTCGTTGCTAGTTTTATAAAAAATTAATCGATGAATTCATAACTTGATACAATTTTTATGAATTGTAATTAATTTGATATTTATTAATAATAATTAATTATTATTAACTATGAACGAAAATTTATACTTCACTTATAATATCTTTTTGAAATCAAACATTCGCAATGAATTAAACGAATCAAATTGCTTCGTAATTTTTTTATTATTATTTCACTTTAATACCTTCGAATTTTGTTTATTTAAACTTTTAAACCATTTCATTTGGTTATTTTTTTGGTTAGATTATGTATACTTTAATTATTTATTTTTATTTTTATTTAAATACACTTAAAATATTGTCCTTTTACATATGTATGTTGTTTCCATTATTTTATTTCTTTCCTTTTTAATTATTTTTTTCATTATCAGTTTCAAACCGTAGTTTTTTGTTTTGTAGTTAGTGAAGTAATTTTTACTTAAATATTAAGTTAAATATAGTTATATGAGAAGACAGACGGAGAATGACAGAATTTCATTTCTTGCCCTTTTAATATTCTTTTTCAGCTATTAATATTATTAGATAGTTGGAAGTTAGAGTAATACTTTTGTTACAGTATAATTAACCAAATTAATCGGTGCATGCGCTTCGTTAGTAGAGTTCATAATTGAGGTTATGTTTTAACGGTGTTTGACAGTAGACATGTATGGCGACCTGTACTAAAAATTTCACTGGGGAAGTGTAAATTCTATATTTTTAAGTGCATTTCTGTCATATCTTTCTAATTAACGACATCAAATTTTTATGTATATGTATATGCATATGTATAGTATAATAACGTACACTTACTTATTGTTTCGTTAACAACTATTCGTCTAACATAATAACAAAGGTAATAGAAAGTTATTTTTAAAAAGACATTTCCTTTCGATCCCTTAAATAGTTATTTATCGACTTTTTTCCTATCATTTTTAATGTTTCAAGACATTTCAGTCGATAATACTCATCAGGTGCTATTGAAAATGCACATTTTAAAAAGACCTTCAAGAACCTGGCCATAGGCAGTGGTTATAACATGTCTTATATAATTTTCATTCAAACATTTTTCATGGTAGGTAGGTATTTTAGTTTTAATGTTTCTTTAATCTTTACAATTGCAGTTTCCATTGCAGAAAATCAAATTTCATTAGTTTTCATTAGTTTTCATTGTTATTCATTGTAAAATTAGTTTTGTTCAATTTTGCCATGTCCAATGTGCCAATTCTTATTTTTGTTTTTGTAGTTTGTAGTTAGTTATTTATTGCTCCAAAGCATTATTATTAAAATGTTCATTCGATATTATTTTCAGACATACTCAGCAGCAAACCATCAAATTTATTAATTAAAGAAGGTTTATGATTGATGTAATATAATATAATATAATATAATATAATATAA
>JARJEB010001961.1:0-11744 GCA_030264535.1 Liometoxenus newtonarum
GTCAACTTGTAAAAACTTGTGGGAAAACCAAAATAAAACTGATGTTTATCAACTTGGTTGACATGTGTGTGGGCAACAACCCCAACCTAGTTGAGGACAAGGTTGACGACTAGGTTGAAAGTGTATTGGCCGCTTTACATAGAACATCTCAGTTTAACTGAGCCGGATCAGTTCATCGGAGTGACAGCTACAGCGCTATAATGTTTTCTACATTTGTGTTTGAAATCATGTCGTCATGCAATCTGTTAGGAATAAGAGATGGTTGGATTACTAAAGCTGATGGAAATTTCTTTGTTGAAGTCATCTAATTGAAGACGTCATTTTTTTGAGTCAACGTACTCAATTTACTGAGGGTGAGTGGCTGTCACTTACGTTAGTGTAAAACGGATGATACTCGGGGTGCAACATTTTGGCGAATTTGAAACCGATAAATCTGGAGTTTATTGCAAATAAATTCACTCTTTGACGTATTCCGTTCGAGGTTTCGTACGTAAAAAATGCCCGACATACATTATAGTTTTAGGCCGTAGCCAGGGTGATTGGGGTGTTCAAACACCCCCCCCCCCGCCAGCATTATCGCTTTTTTGCAAATTTTAAATTTGCAGTTTTTAAATTTTATATATTAATTCATATTACATTTATCCTATGGATTATTTAAAACACCGCGCCACCCGAAAAATATCCTAGCTACGGGCCTGTATAGTTTTGCCCCAAAAGTATTTTCTAAATCTAAATTTTCGTATGTTTACTCAAGCTAAAAAGGAAAATAAAAGTTTCAAGCAAAAATGGTTGAGCTTTTTGACATACAACATATTTCTACATATCCAGGATCCCGGGGGTCCAACTTCCATCAGTTCAATAAAGTGGTTTTTGAAAAACAATGAAGAAAAGTTTGTTGGTGTAGACTCAGCTTAAGATAATATTTTACTGTTTGACCTAGTACTTGCGCATTTGCTAACGCAGTTTAAACTGTTCCAGTGCTACTCTAGTGGCTCTAAGTGCAGGAACTATTTCTCTCACTCACTCAACTGTCAATTACGTACTACGATACCTATTACGCTAGCTCCTAGCAAAGCTTCTAGTTCTACTACACTACAAGGCTAAATATTAAATAACACACACTCACTAGCTAGCATTTGTTCTCGCAGCAAGATTTGCTTGTATTTGTGACGTTTGTTGTGGGTAGTGTCATCATTTAATAGATAATGCCAAAGCGAGTAGTGTCATTTTTCCAGAAAATAGTAGTTGTTCATTCAACGATTCAACCGAAGGTCAAGTCACAAGTTTTGCAATAGTTATAATGACACAGCATTAATTTAATCACTTTCTTCAAGTGTTCGGTACGCTTTATCGCTTTTTTTTTATCTATGTTCATCGCTAGACAATGCTTTGAAATCGAAGTTTAAAGTGTAGTATTTACATAAATTTATTTTGTTCGTGTACGTACTTCAATGATATTAAACGTGTCCGTACTAGTTTTAGTAGCAAAGCAAGTTCGGCACGAGCAAGAGCGGCACTATATCAGCGAATGATCGATAATTTTAGTATTTCGTTATCGTCAATATCGTAATAATTCTGTAAAGTAAAAAAAAACGACAAATACAAAGAACGTAAATATCTTATAATGAATAAATCAGCGGATTTGCGAAGAAGAAAGGTACCATTTTCAAATTTATTAAAATTCTTGCACTATACATATAGTACCAATTGCCAAATATTTATTTTTATCATTAGTAGTGAATTTTTTAAGGAAATGATGGTTTTTTTGTGATTAGTTTATCGAAAACACTTGCCAGTCTGATTTCGGCACGTTTTCGATAAATTAATGAAGTTCTAAACAGTATCTATCAATATTTTAATTTTAGTTATCATACATTCATCTATTTATAGATTTTATCAACAGTATGCATAGCAGTGTAAGTTTGTAACATTAGAATCAATTACAACTTTTATGGAATGATTGAATTAACCACTAGTTTAAAAGGGTTTTCGTGCTTTGGAAAGCATTAGTATTGTCGCATATGATAACATAAAATTATTGTTCAAAAAGTTACTAGTAATTTTTTTTACCTTGGAAGTTTTAAATGTTTTAAGTATGGACAATACCAATCCATTCTAAAGAGTTACAATGGCAATTAATTTTTTTTATGCACTGAACTGCTTTTGGTTCTTTGATCTTAAGTTTTTTTTTGTTTTAAATTTTTTATATAAGTTTTCAACAACAAAAGCTACAGCTCATTATCTTATCACATTGTTTAACTTATTCGTTTGTCTGTTTACAGGCAGCAAGTGATAAGGAAAATGGCAAGCCACCACAACGAAAATCTAAACAAAAAAAGCGCAACGCTGAAACAAGTGGCATATATAAGTCGTTGGTATGTTTAATTATTAGTGGAGTCCTGCTTGTATTCGTTGTAGTTTTATACACGGACAACGACATTCCATGGCATGTTAGCAGCAGAATTGTTGATCATGTAGCAAAGACAATGGGAAGACATTATCCTGTATTTGCCGTGGTATTGGATGCAGGCAGTACAGGATCCAGAGTATTAGCGTTTACATTCCATAAAGCGATTATGAATGGGGATTTAATTCTCGATAAAGAGTTGTTCGAATACAATAAGCCTGGTTTGTCTGCGTTTGCTGATGATCCAGCCAAAGCTGCAAAAAGCATAAACAGTTTGATAGAAAAAGCTAAAAATGAAATTCCACAAGAACACTGGAAGGATACAGTATTAATTCTGAAGGCAACTGCTGGATTAAGGCTTTTGCCACCTGCTAAAGCCAATAAATTGTTGGATACGATTCGAGAATTGTTTAAAAATGTTCCTTTTCAAACTAGAGATGATTCCGTTGAGATTATGGATGGTACGGATGAAGGAATTTTTTCATGGTTTACTGTAAATTATTTATTACGTAAGTGGTGATTGATTATTATACTTCAAAACTTAATTATTTATATCTTCAGATAATACACAACCTGCCAAAACTGTTGCTGCACTTGATTTGGGCGGTGGTTCAACACAAGTCACGTTCGCACCTCAGACACCATCAACATTAAAACAAAATGAATTTATTCATGATGCCCTCTTACCGAATGGGAAGACACAAGTTTTTACAAATAGCTATTTAGGATTAGGTTTGATGGCTGCTCGTAAAGAAATTCTCACTCACGCACAAGGCAACAGTGCTCACCTTACAAGTATTTGTATTAATCCCGTTATAAAGAATCGCAAGTGGCACTATGGGGGTCATGATTATTTAATAAGCGGCCCGCAAGAGAACTATCCAACCAAGAGTTATCCCAATACGGCAATTAGCCAAAAACAAGATGTACCAATTGTGGATATGCCGAAATGTACGAGTATTGTTAAGGATTACGTAAAATCAAAGGCTACGCCTTTGGAGGAGCTGTCCAATAAACGAATCTTCGCGTTTAGTTATTACTTTGATAGGGCTTCCGAGTGTGGTCTTATCGATGATACTAAAGGTGGCTCAATTACCATCAACACGTTGAAGAAAGGACAAGTTACTGGTAATTGTGCATCGTGAATTGAATCAATGAAAGATAATGATGGATTTGTTTTTTTTTTGTAGCTTGTGAAAATGCTAATACAGAGCAACCTTTCATGTGTTTGGATATGACTTTCATTGTTACACTTTTGGAAGACGGTCTTGGATTAGATAATTCTACAACTATCAATGTAAGTACCTATCTATATTGCACAAATATATGGCATTTTTGGATACGATTTCAAAGCAACTTTTCGACTTCCATTTACACTTCCGATCAGAATTAATTCTACGAAATCGTAGAGTATATGGTCGGAAAGTTGTGCGGTGCGAATTTAACACACCGATTTATTTTATAAAACTTCGAAATTGTAGAATGAATTATTCTGGTCAATTTGTGACTTTGAGCTTTTGTCCCTTTTTAATATGAAACAATGTCGACTTAGATGTACTAAATGTAAACTTTCCTACTTTGTTTCTTATGTTTTAGCTTTATAAGAAAATCGACGGACATGAATTAAGTTGGGCTTTGGGTGCTGCCTACAATCTTCTTGAAGAATCCCAGCAATAAATCACCTACATCTACATCAACAACCACGAAGTGCCTTAAACCTTGGTGTCCTGTTGTATGTGTGTATTTTATATTTGTTTTATAGTTTTAATTAGGCTGTGCAACGAGGGTTTTTGTTTGATTTTATTTTATATTTGAAATTATTTGATTACGATTATCAGTTTTCTGGTCACTGTGCTCACAAATTAAACGGTTCACCTTCACACAAATCAATCATAGTGATTTTATATACTAATAATAATTATTTAAAACCAAAATATATGTAACAAGACGACGGTACACGTACTTTACAAGTACATGCAAAAATGTATTATAAATTAAATACAGTTTGGTACGATTGGCAAGCACATATTGTAATAGGCTTTCTTATCCCAGAAACTCATGTTCTTCCAACCACACCAACCTTTCGTTATTATAGTCTTAATATTATCTGCACCTGTATAATGCGGATCTAGAATTAAGAATTTTATGTCACCGGTATCACGATTATAATCGACACCTAAAATGGTGTGTGCTAAAACGCCTCCACCTAAAAAAAAAACCAAGTATTTTGTTATCAATTAGTTGAATTTGTTGATTATCAATAAAACTTTTACCGATCATAATCGGTGATCCATAGGTTTCGAAATGATACACCAAATCGGGACCTTTCGTTGCTAACTCTTCTCCGGAACTCACAAAAATGATTTTGGACGTGATACTAAGTAACGATTCCAATACAAAACTGACTTCGGTCGAACCGATCCACTGTCGAGAGCCTACAAATGACGATGGCTTATCGCCAATATCATATAAAGATTGCTGTATTTGTTTGAACGATGGCACCGGTTTCTCTGTAAATCCTTGCAAGAGTAGCCAAGATGCTAAGGTTTGGAGGGATCGATACGCGCAACCCCAACCGTCATCATCTAGACCGTCTTGTTTATAATGGTAATAAAGATAATCACCGGATACCGATGCAATTTCACCACCTTAAATTAATAAAACTTGTAAATTAACTAAACAAAAATACAAATTTGTTACATTATACTGCAAAAAAAAACGCATGGTTTTCATTGAAAGGGATTTATTTGTATAGGAGCGATAAAATGAGGAAGGTGTGTCAAGGACCTATAAAACAATGGATATTATTTTCATTGAATAAAGTATTTCATCAAGATATTTAAAAAAATTGGTTTGATTTCTTCAATTTCTTAAAAATCTTGAAACACTGAAAATTATGTAATACTTTTATCTACCTGTGTTTGAAATGCGCACTTCTTTGTGTGGATTTACCAGTCGTAATTGTGCATTCATTTCCGTAGTTTTGAAACGGTAGACATTTCCACGTCTAAATATCGGTCGGCTTTTATGAAGTAAAAAGTTTTTATGGAGTAATATTCTGACGTTTTCTACAAAGTATAATCAAACAAATAAAGTGATTGGATTATTGGATAAATTTCTTATATTAGCGAATTTTACTTAATCTTTCAAAAAATAGTCAAAAGTGAAAATATGAAAAAAGAAAAGGAATAAGTGTAAATTTGAAGATCAAATAATTTTTTTAAATTTATGTAATACACAGTATATTATGTTACTAGGAGTAGAACGCGGTCATTGTTGTGTTGAGCCCAGACAGTTGCGCCGCAGAAAGTTGCGCAAACTGAGCGAAACACAACAAGAGAGCGTTCTACTCCGAGTGACATATACTATTATTTCTTCAAGCGTTTTAAAAAAAAACATGAAACCGACAGTAACCAATCGCGAATGACATGACGCCATTCCACGAAGCGATCGATATGCTGAATTGGTACGCATGCGCATTGCGCACAATTATAGTAGAAAACGTTAGTAACTTTAGTTTCCCCTGATCTCAGTAATGTTATTGTTGCACTAGTACAATAATGAAAAATAATTGTACTAGTACAAAAATGACTTCCGTCTATATGGCCAACTTGGTTAGATAATAAGCATATTGTTGTACGCTTGAAGAATAAAAATAATCTTTGAATGTTTGAATATTCATACCTTCGTCTTCTCCATGTTTATTTAGTATCCTCGTAACAAAGTGTCCACACTTGTTCGGATAAAAATGCAAAATTTCGGGTTGGAACTTTTGTGGTAGCGCATTATCATTGTCCGTCATAACATCCATAATATAATTACCAATCAGTTTCAAGTTTCGGCAGGCACTTTCAACCAAAATTGTGTACAGCTTGTTGATTGTTGTGTCTTTGTGGACCAATGAAATTGCATCAATTTGTAGCACAATATTGAGCATTCTTGTCTCATCTAAGAAGAAATTATCAATTAACATAACAATTACTGGAAGATTTAAATGATAGACATAGTAAGGATAGACAGAGCATGCTCATATGTAGCCATAGGAGAGACAAAGAAAACATTTGTTTTTGCTTTCACCTGGCGCTGATGGTTTAGCGGCAAAAATAGAAACTTGCTTCAGAGTGCTTGGTTTTTTAGTTTCAGGTTTCTCCGCTTAATATTCAGTGCCAGGGGGAAAATAAGCAATGCTCTGTCTATGCTTATTATATTTATGATTGAAACTGTACTAGGAACAATATTATAATCCATACTTTGTTCAATTTGTATGATTGGTGCATGAGAATGAACACTATCATTTCTATCAACAGTAGCTTTCCTCATCATGACAATAGGCAATATTTCCATTTCATGCTCTTCAACTTTACTTCGACTATACTCAACTTCCCCATGTTTTGAAAAATGATCATTTATTTTGCCCAAAGAAGTATCTTCTGTAATATCTTCCGATCCAACCAAGTTATTCTCACTTAATATGAACAAATTGTATTTGTCACATTGAAATGCCAACTTCCCACTGCTAATCTGTTTCCGTATCACTAGCAATTCCTCGTTTACGCTTTCAACATCAATTTCCGATGTTAACAACATAGGTGCTTCGAGTCTCAGATGGATAAAATCCGAATATATTTTGTTATCATTCACAATTGTCATCTCGGCAACTTCAAGCTTATTGTTAATAACATGGTAAGCTGTTATTAGGTTTGCTTCAGGCACTGAAATAAATATTGGATTGTCGGTGACATCAATATCCATCAATATCTTGTTGACTTCTTCTTTGTGGATTGGTCCCATCTGGTATGCTCCACACATATCAATATTTGCTGGAAACAGTAGATCCGCGTAGGAATAGTCATCGTTACTAAATAATCCAAGAACATATTGTGTGTCTTGATGAATAGTACCATACAGAGCACCGCTTTGATCAAACTTGCAGAATTTAATTCTCTAAAATCAAACGAAAGATTGTAAAAGTAAAAACGAAGGTTAATGATTGGAAGTTAAAATTGCTTACGTCAATAACAGATTGGGTAATTTTGATTTTTGCTTTCATAGTAGATAGAAAAAAAAATGTTGAAGATAAAAGAAATTAAGAAATAGAAGAAGGAATGAACACGTATATTATTTTATTTGATTCAAACACGCACAACAAATTTGGAATGATTTGGTTTTGAGAGTTGAATGACCTTGGAACTTGGAAGGGTGAGCAAAGTCAAACGATTGTCATGATGGTTAATTTATCCTTTAACAGAGGGCAGTTCCATCATCTCTTTGAAAAACTATTGGGCTGCTTTCGGATTGTATAGATTTTTTCTCCGGCGCAAGCTATCCAAAAGCGAAGATAGTGAAAAAATAAGAATTTAAAGTAGACTGTAGGTAGACTGTTGATTGTAGAGTGAAGAAAGAATCAAAAAGCATTTATAAAAACTGATTGGACCACAGTGATGGATCACCTGGGTACGTTCCTGTGACATACTGTAAACGCTCACGTTTATACATGAACTAACGATACGGAACGCACCCAAGGTATCCGATCACTGATCGGGTCAGTTTTTGTAAATGCCTAGATAACATCTGAGCAGGCAACTCGATGCAAGAAATTATCGTAATGCAGTTAAAATTATCATTGGAGTCGGCAAGTAAAAATAATAAGATAAAAGGTTGACTATCATGAAAATGGGGGAAGTACACTTTCATGCAGCTGCCGGTGTTGAGTTGAGTGCTGATTGAACATTTCAGTTCAGTGCGTGCGTTTGTAGTGTGGAGTGTATGTAGAATTAATTTCTGAAAGGTTAACCATGAAAACGACCACAACATATTGCGTATTATTAGTTTTGTTTATTCATAACATATGTTCGCTTAATATAAAAGAACTAGATGATATCTTCCTGGAAGTTGAATGCATTGAAGGTAAACTTTTTTCAGTTTTTGGCGAGGGGTAAACAACTCTTATAAATAGCGTGCAAAAGATTCACAAATGTGAATTCTTGTAAAGAATTCATAATATTGTAGAAAGAATTCACAAGATTTTAGAAAGAATTCACAATTTGAATTCTTTTCGAATTTATAAGTTCACAAACATTTCAACCATGGGCACGTTTTTTTGGTGCCGTCTATACTACAAAGCAATTTAAACAATAAAATAATGCTGTCACTTCCCCATTACCCGCCAATTGTTACGTCAGCAGATGGTAGATTTAAATTCATTTCGTTCCCGGTATTAAGATCTTTTTGCCATAAATTTCGTGTGTTATCGAATGAGTATATACTAATACCAAACACTAATTTAACAGATCTTACAAGAAATAGATTAAATAGAAGAAAAATAAGCACACGTTCTCTATGCTAGAACTATGCTGAATTCACACACGTTTGTAGAGAATTCACATTTTCATCAAAATTTGCCTGAATTCCAATGAATTCACAGGGAATTACCTGGGAATTCACACGAAACGTACAATTTTGTCACTAATTGTTTTCCATATTGTTTTCCCAGTTGCGTCTAGCGACAGTGCGGCATCAGTTAATCACAAAAGAGTTCGCTAATATGATCATTAAGTTGCCTACCTATGTTCCTAACTAAAGAAGGAAAAATAACCCTTCAGTACTTTTACCCTTATAATTCTACCCTTCAGTAGTAGTCCTACCAGGTCGGTACGTTTATACTTAATCATTATCACTTCTTGTTTATAGTCATGTCTGGATCACTAGACTTTTAACTGTTCATATGCATAAGATTCAGGTTATTTTTTAAGTGCCAGTGCAAATAACCCTCGCAAACAAAAACACTTTATAAAAATTTTTGATGCATGTTTTTTCTCTTCTTCACTTGGATTTTCGTCTATAGGTTTTACTGTGTCGCACTTACAGGTAGTATTGCCATGCCCGTTCGCTTTTAAGGTTTGTGAGGTCATTTGAAGGCCCCCCTCACTGGCAATTAAAAAATAACCCTCACTGGTAGGACTACTTAAGGGTAGAATTATAAGGGTAAAAGTACGGCGGAAACAAACACTGGAAAAATTCTTAGTTTTCTCACTGCAAAAGTAGGCAACTTAATGATCATATTCTGGAACTCTTTTGTGATTAGCTGATGCCGCACTGTCGCTAGACGCAAGTGTTTTCCCTATATGCAACTCATATAACTACTGTGTAATGCAAGTTGGATATATTGTAAATTATTTCAGGAGAATTTCAACTTTCCGATGATTCAAGTATTATGGATTCAAGTATACTTCTTGTTAAAACGAAGGACATCAAACTTTGTAAGCTTTTACACAGAGTTTAGTGCATATTTAAGCAGATATTAACAATTTGAAAACATTTTCTAGCTTCCGAATCACAGGAAACTCCTGACTTTTTGGCCCAGACAAAACAAAATGTTGAAGATAACAAAAATAACCTTAATTCAATCAACGAATTGGCACAATTCAATAAAATCTCAACGGAATTTGTCCTCATTGGTGAGTCCGGTGAGCCTCATGACAAAACTTTTCGCGTTCGTTTAAATCTCGGCGACGAAATCTATCAAGCTTCTGGAAGAACTAAAAAAGATGCCAACCGAAAGGCCGCGCTTATTGCATGGACCAACACAAAGTATCCAAAACCTCCAATGAAGACACGTCAACAAATTGAACACAATATCCAAAAATTAACACCAACTGTTCATTTGAATAATATCGCTGGAAAATTGGGCATGAAAGTGGACTATTACAATGAACCTGGCAACGTCTTTATCGATGACACCGACACATATTCGTATTATTCATTAGATTCAAAGTCTCGAGATTATATAAGCAAATTGAATAACAGCCTCGATACGAATATTAAGACCCCGACCGTTGAAAACGAGGGGCATCACGGTCCGTTTCGCGTGCGTGTTGATGTGGGCGATGAAAGTTTTATTGGCACCGGGTGGACGGTACAGTCGGCGAGACACGATGCCGCTGAGCAAGCATTAGAGAAGTTCAAAAGGATGTCCCTAAAAGATGCCGATGAATGTTTAAATCGCGGTCACTTATGCAACAAGTTGAATATAAAATCATCAATTTCATTAGTTCACGAAACGGCGGAGAAACATCAATGGGATGTCTCCTTTGATGTTATCTCAGAGGATGGACCCGCTCACAAGAAGTTATTCGTGACGCGTTGTAAGGTATCTGATTTGATTGCCGACGGGGAAGGCAATTCAAAGAAAGCATCGAAAAAAAAGGCGGCTGAAGCGATGCTCAAGATGCTGGAGACAGTCCAAACATGGGACTTGATTAACGTGCAAGGTGACAGTGACAGCAATGGCAAGAAGAAGAAGAAAAAGAACAATAAGAAGAAAATGAAACGGGCAGGCCTGGTTGAAGGTGCTATAATTAGTGTCATGGATGCATTTTCTGGCATTGTTGGAGCAAATGAGAAAAATGTCGGTAGCAAACATGACCCAGCAGTGAATGACAAAGGTCCGAAGACTCCGAAGGCTGAATTGATAGATTTGGCAAAGGAAAATGGCATTGACATTAAATTTTCATCGTATCACGATGAACATTACGATCAACATGGAAGTCTGATCACTCTGGATACGAAACCAGCGTATCATTGCTATAGCAAAGATATTTCCGCAACGACAGCTGAAGATAATGCAGCGCTGAATGCATTAAAGTTTCTCAAGCATGTCGGCTTGGATAATATTATGATACCGTTAAAAGAACCACAAACATACAAAATGTGAGTATTTTACACTGTTAAGGGCCGCGGTGGTCGAGTGAGTAGATTGTGCACAAATACACAAACGCTCGCCGCATCTTTGTGCCCAACTATGTGGCCTAGGTGCTGTCGCGTAAGCCATACTCCTCAAACGCTGAAACAATCAAGTCAATCTACTTTACATTGTTAAAACGAAATCTATTTGAATGTTTTTGTATTTGTTTGCAGAATTTTGAAACCGGAAAACAACGATATTCCTTTGATCAAAAATACCAAAACTGTTAGAAATCTAGATAAATAGAGGGCTATATACAAACTTACAAAATGTGAGTTCTTTACATTGTTAAGGGCCGCGGTGGTCGAGTGAGTAGAGTGTGCCCAAATACACAAACGCTCGCCGCATCTTTGTGCCCAACTATGTGGCCTAGGTGCTGTGGCGTAAGCCATACTCCTCAAACGCTCAAACAATCAAGTCAATCTACTTTACATTGTTAAAACGAAATCTATTTGAATGTTTTTGTATTTGTTTGCAGAATTTTGAAACCGGAAAACAACGATATTCCTTTGACCAAAAATACCAAAACTGTTAGAAACCTAGATAAATAGAGGGCTATATACATATTCGCTACTCGACCATTTATGACTTAAA
>JARJEB010001965.1:0-12947 GCA_030264535.1 Liometoxenus newtonarum
TGCGGCCCCTTTGCCCAAATGATTTTTGCTACTAGTCAGCGCTGCAGTGTCGCTCTGGCATTTTTACAGTTCTGTCAACTTGGGGTGTACGTTGGTCACGCCTCTCAAGTCTTATTTATGGCGAAACATCACCTTGGATGAATTTTAGTTTTAACGGTTTTTGGCAAGAGAGATGAAGAATAGAAGCAAAAGTCAATAACATACAGTATCGTTGATCGAATGAATCTAACAAAACCAAGACAACAAAGAAAACACGTGGAGGCGGGAGGAATCTGCCTGCGCAGGCATGTAACTCGCAACTGACTCAAAAAGTCTAGGTAGGTTTCAGGGAGCGCACTCTGCCGAGTCTAGGTACATTGGAGCTTCACTTACGTCCGCATACTTGCCAGTCTTCTTCTATTCTTCAGTCAACGACTAATCTAAGATACGTTATCAGCTAAATATTAATCTAATCCTCTGTTATTAGCTTGTATTTCTGTATTGTATAGTCCGAAAACAAGTAACCAGTTGCGAATAACCAATTTGATTTTAAACCTGTTGGTGATGCTGTGCAGCCACAGAGTACAGAAACGTAAGAGCAAGACCGAAATAAATACAACACCCGAATTAAAGTGAAATAAGTGTATAACACAAAAGGGAGGAAATTTACGTCACTTCGTTGCGACACACTTTAAACATGTATAATTTATGTACCGCAGTCCGCAATTGTAATTTAACTCGATGTCTATCTTTATCTTCTTCAAGTCTTTATTTGTTACTCTCATACCTATATAAAGACGGAAACCTTAACTAAACGACGTCTGGAAAATCGAAAGCAATTCCATTAATTTGAAAAGAAAATCTGCATTTTCTACAAAATTAAAACAAATTGCATCAAAACACTTTTAACACGCTAACCTCGGTAAATTAAAACCTTTGACACATAAAATAATTTATTCATAAAATCTATTCATTTAACGCCATTGGAAGAGAGTGAAATTATCAACCAAAATGTCATATTCAAAATTTAGAACTATAAAATTTCAAGTTGCGACGACATCGCATTGTTTTCGTCGATGCGGCAGACAATTCTCGTTATGTTTCACCCCTTTTTTGGGGGTGTCGTGATGTGATGATACATAGAAACTGTGCAAATGCAAACCAAACCACCGCACTTTTGCTTCCCGTTCCTGCACTGGTGGTGAACTGGTGAGTTCGTTAACGACATTCGTGCTCGGAAGCCGTTTCGATTTCATTGCGGTCGAACAATTCGCCATAGCGGATTTTAATTACTAACACTATCAAAACGACTCTACACTCTACTAATTAGCCGAGAAACTTTGCTATTCTCTATTAATACGAAACATTTTCAATAAAATTAAATATAACAATAATTTACGCGTTTATTCACTGAACAAAGTTTTCATGATAAATTTTATGGACTATATAATGAAAAACATCAAATTGTGCAAAAATACGAACAAACTTGTTATTTTTATATTTAAATCAAGCAAGTTAATAAAATGAAAGGGATCAGGGCGTACCTATGGAAGGGGGGGGGGGGGGGCCCGCACCGGGCGCACATTTTTTAGGGGGGCATTTTTTTTATTTAGTTATAGTTGTAAAAAACAACTTGTTCACTTCATAAGTTTACTTTTCGATTTCCACGAATTATGAATTACTATATGATTTAGAATATTTGCAAATTTGAGACCGCCCCGGGCGGCAAAAGTTCTAGGTACGCCACTGAAAGCGATAATTATTTAATCTCCAACATTCATCGGTTATCGTTATCAATATTTTGCATCGCGTAAATCGCATTGTGAGCATTAAAGTATTTTGCGCACATCATCAACTCAGTCATTATTTGTCTGTTCACTTGAAATCAAAATTATGATAATACACAACAAAACAGGTACCCAAATTCATATTACAATTTTATTCTCAAATTATAACTAATATTTTATTTTCATTTTAGTTTTTGTCTATTTGACACTTTTGCTTGCAGCAATAATAAACATTGCAAATTCCAAGTATACTTTGGAATATGGAAAACTTGCAACAATAAACTTTCCACGTCAACTTGTATCTTCCGAAAATCCAAGTCGATTCGTAAGGATAGAAACTTTCGATGAGGATGGAAATGATGAAGGTCTAAAACTAAATCGAAGGACTCAAAGACGAAACGAATTTTCCTGTCCAGAATCATACATTTTCGACGCGGCACAAATGAAATGCAAACGTGATTCTCATAGTCATGTCGGTCGTGCCAAAAATGTCGAAACTTGTGATTGTGATTCAAACTACGCCGGCGATTTGACCTACTCGATGGACTGCAGGAAATTCATCAACTGTTGGTACGGCCGGGGATACGTTATGCCATGCGCCGAATATTTACTTTTCGACAATTCGACCAAACAATGCAACTATCCGAAATTGGCCGGATGTTGTGAATACTGGGAAAAAAGTCGAGAATAAAATGTTACACAAACACGAAATATAAATATACATAGTTGGACCGGAAATTTTTAGAAAAAACACAACACTTTTCAAGTTGAAAATTTTGTTCAACAATCAATTAACAAGGAATAAAGGAATAGAAAGTACAGCGAGACGCTATTCGCAAATAAATAAATATAGAGGATGCATTTTTTATGAAAAAAACATTTTTGCATCGATTTAAAACGATTGGTAATTTTATAAATAATTCTTGAGGAAACAAATCAGAATCACGACATTATTCACGTCAACCTATCAGTCCCGAAAAATGAAAGTAAACAAAAAACACTCAAAGGTTTTGTAAGAAAACTAAACTGAACAAACAGTATACCAAATACACATTTAAATATATTGGGCGTTTATTAAATCGAAATGCAGGTACCTAAATTTTGAAATTTATTTAATAATTTTGTACATTTACTACGAAGTAACATATTTGGGAATTTAGGTAAGCGAATCTAAAACGTAAATATATAAATATATAAATTCAGTAACACCCTGTATAATGTAACATTTGTATATGCGTTCGAAGCGAAAGTATAAAAGAAAACGAAAACTTATAGATGTGATGCCGACGAATAAATAGATAAACGGAAAACGTTTTGTAGCATTTTTGTTGATGGGCAATTTATTATTAGATATTCTACTGTGACATTTTTGCTTTTTCTCATCTCTTTTTTTTTGTTTTACTTGTTATTTTATGTTTCCACTTCGTCCTTTTTCAAATGCCACACTCCATATTCCTATACTATTTCCTTTTCTATATTTGGGCCATTACCACTATTCTTAAACTTCTCATCGTATTGTGTCATGGCCGTAGCATTTTACTTTTGGTCCTGCGAATCGAATCTCAGAGTCCACAACAGTCCATTTATTTTTCAATGGTTGAATTCAGTTCTACTTCTTTAACTCCATCGTTTGGTTCATTCAAGTCGAATATGTATTTGTATAAATCTAATGAAAATGGTAAAATCAGGGACGTATTTTTGGAAAAGTTTTGACTTTTAAGGATTTTTTCCTAAACATCGTATACTGATTGAATGGAAAATTTGGTAAATACGAACCTGTAAACAGTCCAATCACATTTTTCTATTTCAATAGATTTTCTTATTTTTCTCTTTTAATGTTTCAAAACCCTATAGTTTTTTCTTATGTTTATCCTGTTTTCATTCCTTGTTCCTAGTTCTTACTTTTAACTTTCCGACGGCAAATATTCGGTTATACGTCAATTGGACGCAGTCAATTGGACGCGTGCGACAATTGGACGCGCACGACAAAAAGCCAAGTACGCTAAAACCTAAGTACGTTTTGTGTTTTTACACTAACCCTCCTGCTAACCCCAATAGGGACTAACCACGAGTCCAATTGTCGCGCGTCCAATTGTCGAACGCGTCCAATTGTCGCGCGTCAAATTGACCGCGTCCAATTGACGCGATACCCAAAAATACAAGCTACAAATATTTTACACACACACACACACACACACACACACACACACACACACACACACACACACACACACACACATATTAATCTACACTAGTAAATAGAACAATAATAAACCATACGAATTTATGAATACCGGAAAGAAGTGGCAAGACACTTTTCTGAATGTCCTCCAGCGTAGAAAAAAACATTCCCCGACCGGAACAATAAATTTTTATCGATCACTATCACACCCCGTCGCACGATCTATTCGATTTGTATGCGTTGTGTTCGGTTACACTTTACATTGTTTATTTGAATAGTTTTTATTCAACGATTTTTTATTTTCTCGTTATATGTTTTCCTTTTCGCTTTTAACTCTTTACGCTTTGAATTTTTGCGTTTGTAACTAGGGCAAATATAAATATATCAATTGAAAATTGACTGCGGCCTATAGTCGAACTGTATTATCCTCGTATCGTTACAAAATGGTAAATGGCGGCAATATGCGAAGAGGAAAAACAATTGGGACTGGAAATCGAACACTACTCATAGATATAGATAGGATAGGGAAAGCTAAACGGATTAAGTGTTTTTCTATGTTAATATAAATATACAATCTTATAAATAAACGCACAAAATGAAATAAAATACAGAAAATATTCACTCTAACTTTCATAAATCATGAATTTGTAACATTCCAAAATGCGACCATCCTGATATTATTGTATTGTACCATTTAAATCCTGTCACCCTGTACATTTATGTATGTGATGTTTATATTGTGTTGGCTGTGATGGAGATACATTGTATAGGTAGGTGAATCAGCGACAAGTAAAAGAGAGACAGTAGTATATGTTTGAGGAAGAGCGAGTATTCGGACCGAGCTGACTTGGTAACCAAACAACAGGAGACTCGCTCTCTTTAATCGGCGATCTCATTAAGAAAGCAGAAATCAAAGTCACTCCACGTTATATCCTGTGTTAATAAACCGTCCTTAACTTTTCTCAGCCATGTACTTACAAAACGGAGGGATAAACATTAAATTCGGTTAACCTTCTTAAAAAAATACCAATTCAAATATTTAATATTCACTTTACCTCTTTTTGTGAAGTACATTAAGTATAAACAGAATTTTAGATTCGTTTCCTGTTTTAATGAAATTTAAAACACGCTAACTGTTTTTGTTATTCAATCACATGATACGTGTGGGTGCTGAAGCAAAAAATTGGCAAATTAAAAAATCCAGAGGCAGACCCGCTAATATAAAAACAAAAACCCACCCAAACATCCACATTATTTGCTGTGGTATATGTAGACAGGAACAGGATAATATATTATAGGAACGAAAACAAACAACCAAACAAGATCCTGTCGCGTTAGTCGATGAACCATAAGCACCAGCACCAGACAGCATAAGCTCGAAAAAGTGTGAAACATGTTGTGGTGCAAATGCAAACAGAAATCGGGGAATCCGAATATGGCATATGCCGATTATCTTCGTAAACAAAAACATATGGCAATCAATAAATCAAAAATGTCAAAAAGCTATATTCAACAGTAAATTAAAAAATGACAGACAAAAACAAACAAGCTGCCAGTCCAATGTTTGATCGTTAACCTTATTCAAAGGCACAATTAATTTTCAACATCTTGTTACAAATGTGCATCCAGCTTCAGCAATCAAACCGTAATTAATAATAATTAATAATTAATACTCTGTTTATTAATGCATGGGATGCTATTGTCGATTGATCGATTGGGTAGCAATGTGGCCCAGGACTGTGTCCCAACCGCAACTATGTGGCCCAGTCGTCGTCGGTCATCCTTCATTCCTTCTCGTCCTCGTTCTCCTCGTTGTCCTGTATAGTTAGTTGCTTGGTTGGTTGCTGCCTGGTTTGGAGGTTCTTAGTTAATATCCCAAACTCAAACATATAGTCAAATCTCAATTTACGCTTACTCGCTGATCGAAGCGAACAACAAGCAATGCAATATTGCACTAGCGATTGGCGTCACAGGATTAGATTAGTTAGTTTGTTAGTTATCGCAGATGCATCAAAGTCAGACGCACATACCTGTCGTTATAATTAGCTCTGATAATTTGTTTAACGACTGATAAAGATTGAATCCGATCATTTATATTTATAATTATAACATTCGAAATGCATATAACTGGTAGTGGTACCTAGATATATAATTTGAAGTATAAATGTCGTTAAAAATATGTAGGTATAGATTTCTGTAATTAGATTTAAAAATTTGCAGAAATCTACATACTTCAAGTTCCATGTCGACTTGACCAAAATAGTGACAACGCAATCAAAACATATTTTTCTCAAACATTTGTCACAATTTCGTGACTTTACAAATTCTCTAACTGGTATCGAAATATCTTCATGGTATCAACAATTTATAAAATTAGACATGCACATTCGACAGGTAGTGAGTGGTACTTATTAATATAATTTGAAGTATAGATGTCGTTACCAATATGTAGATTTCTGTAATTTATTAAAAATTGCAGAAATCTAAATACTTTAAGCTCCATTTCGATTTGCACAAATAGTGACAACGCAATCAAGACATATTTTTTTCAAACTTATGTCACAATTTCGTGACTTCCCAAATTTTATGACTCAAATTGAAATATATTTATCGAATTAACAATTTATAAAATTAGAAATGCATATTCGACTGCTAGTGAGTGGTACTTATTAATATAATTTAAAGTATAGATGTCGTTACCAATATCTAGATTTCTGTAATTTATTAAAAATTCAAGTTCCATGTCGACTTAACCAAATAATGACAAAAGAATCCAGACATATTTTTTCAAACATGTGTCACAATTTCGTGACTTCTCAAATTTTATAACTTCTATTGAAATTCCTTCATGGTATCAACAATTTATAAAATTCGACATGCATATTCCACTGGTATTAATATAATGTGAAGTATAGATGTCGTTACCAATATGTAGATTTCTATAATATATTAAAAATTACAGAAATCTACATATTTCAAGTTCCATGTCGACTTGACCAAATAGTGACAACGCAAACAAGACATATTTTTCTCAAACATGTGCCACAATTTCGTCCCTCTGCTCGAATAAATTCTATGACTGATATTGCCCTGTCTTCATGGTATTAACAGGCAAATAGGTAAGACGCGCTCAAACTGACATTTGATGAATCTGCGTGCTTTATATCTGTAAATTTCTAGATACGTGTGTGCATTGAATAGAAACTCAGAATAATTGCACGATTACGTGATGTCTCTTCAGGTTCAGAACATAATCTTGATCATGATCATAGGATAGACATCAGACATAGTCATATTCTTAGAAGTAATAATTCATGTCGCAATCGAGTTAGGTGATTATAGGTAAGTAAGTATATGAGCGAGTCTGCTTTGTGCTTTGTGCAACGGTATGGCTCACTGACGTTTTCCGGCAAAGACGAAAGCCCAAACCGCATGATTGTGATTAATTAAGTGACAACGATTTGAATCCTGTATCCTCCAAGTAACCGCCTAGAATTCTTATGCCAAGTAAATCCTTATTGCTTATTTAGGTATAGGTTATGTTGATAACTGTTGCTATTAGTAACGTGCGAAAAACATGATGCATGCAACCAAATGAACTCACTTGTTTTATGGGTTGTCCTCACTTTAGTATTTCAGCTGATTTGTTTTCTTTTTATTCTATAAAATTGTTATATTATGTAGTCGTAGTGGAAAGACGTAATTGTGCACTGGCAGGTTTACTAAATTCGCCGCTCTCGTTTGTAAATTTTCCGCTTCGTGCACAATGAGCAACATTCCGCTCTTATTATGTAATATACTATTTCACCTTTCACAAATAAATGTTAAAAAAATAATTATCAATATTTGAAAGCAAAAGATAACTAGATATATTATCAAGTTACATTGGCATAACATCATCAGACATGGAAATACTTCGAATGAATTAAACAAGAAATTAAAGAAAGAAACTAACAACAATAACAAAAATATTACTTATTTAACAACTATTTATAAAAAATTTATAACTTATTTAGAAGAATTAGGAATAAGATAAAGCTAACAAAGTAACACGTGCTTTTCCCATCTTTCCCTCATTCATATTTTTGATTCAACAAATTATGGTAACATTATTCCACCTTCTGGTGACCTTGTGGTCAGATCATTTCTTAACAAATAAGAAATAGCATTTATAAAGTAAAAAGTAAAATAACATAAAATAAAATTTTAAATACAACTATTACGTGCATAATTCATAAATAAAATAATTAATAAAACTAATTAATAATGAAATATCTACGGGTGCAAAAGTTAAAACAAAAATATCGACAAAAATGCATATTAAATTGTTTAGAGAGAGTTTTGATTAATTAAGAGTTCATATATTTGCATTTTAAGAAACATAAATTTTTAAATGTCTCATGGTTGTTGAATTATTATTACTTATTGATATTAAAGTGATTTTGTTTAAAATAGGATTTAAACTAGGTTAGGATTGGAATTGCATAAGACTAGATTGTTATAAATGTAGTAAATTCAATCGACTTGCAATTTTTTGAAGCTACCCTCGAGACCCATACCCAGTTCCTCGTTCATTTCGGAAACCAATGGACATGACTTCTCATCGATTTCGATGCTCATTTCGTCCAAAGCAATCAATTTATCGCGTTTTTCCGTCAGGCGAGATTTTAATTTGGCGATCATTTCGTTCATTGGAGTTTCACCGCCATATTCTTTTGGCAGAATTTTTGGATCGATTTGTTTGTGTAAATCTTCCAATGATTTATGAATCTGCAACAAGAACACAGTATTAAAATCAAAAATTGCTGACTTATCCATAATATGGATGAATCGTCGAGTTTGTGCTGCCTCGGAAGTTGCCTCATCATAAAATGGACGCTTTCTACTCCTCGTGCCCTAAACTAATTTTTTGTTTGTACCTCATATACAAATATAAAATATTAGACTTACTTGAATACGAGACTTGAGCTTCTCACTTAATAACGAAACGGCAAATTCAATCAACTTGACGGCATTTGATGAAATGTTTAGGAAATGATTGTGTTTATGACGCATTGGTGTCGAATTCTGTAACAATTAGTAATTAAATTGATGAATTTTCATTTATACATAGCATTTTCGTAATGAAACGGTGACTTGGTTGATTGTGGACGAACAGTTTGAATCGTTTTCAAGTGGTGGGGACGACTCATCTCAATCTAACTTCAAAGCCTCAAAACGTTCTCACAGTGCTTTTGCAACAACATTGAATTGTAAATTTTACAAACAGATTACAACGGTTGGAACCAATGTGTTTTTGCCACCCGTAAAACGGTCGCAAAAAAACGGCTAAAGTGTTTAAATTCCTAAAAATGTTTCACCTGAATGCAACGCAAAATATTCCTAATATCAGTCAATGACCACAACGAAATGTGCGCCATGGTGAATCCGGCTTCATCGTTAACATACGTATAACCGTTGACCTGATTCACTTCATCGTCCATGAGAGCCTCAGTGATCAAACTATGTACGCGCACCATATGGGCGGCAGAGTATTTGTGCGGATCAAACTTGCCGGCATTGCTGAATAACACCAACTTTCCGTCATGACGGTCGACCAATGGGACCAGATAACCGTTGTCGATGATTTCGGACAATTCTTTATCTTGCGGATCCAATTTTTGAAACCATTGCGGATACAATTGACGAATAATCAAATAGCGTTCCAACATTTCGCACGATTGCGGTACACTGAATTTTTTTGTGCGAAGGAAACGCAGTAGAAATGGTGCATCTAAAGAAGTTTTCAATATCATTTAGGAATTTAGGTAATAAACTGATAAATAACAAACAAACAAAAAGTCATACCTGTACGACATTTTTTAATGTTTGGATGTTTTCTAATCCATTCCCGCATTTGTTCCAATGATTGCTCTCTACACGAATCATCTTCGCGTAATTCTTCGAGTGCCAACTTTCTCACATCTTCTGGGAGAACGCAAACGTATTCATGAACTGTGCCATCTTGTCCGCCTAAACCCATGTTATCTACAACAATATAATAGTTTAAGTGGAATATCTACTTAGGTACTTCATTCAATTTCATATTTTATTATTTAATGCGTGACTACATGAACTAATAATCGAAAGTATCCAATAATAATTCATATGACGATGCGATGAATATAGAAAATTTCGCTTTTCAATTGTAAATTCAACTTGCAATTTAATTTAATTTACCAATTAATCATTCGTTACACTTTTGCACTGCGTCGCTTCCTTTTATATATTCGTTTTTGCTGCGTGTTGTTACTTTACTTTCTCGTTTCATTAAGCAAGACGCATTTTAATTACTTTAGTCAGATACGCGTTATTCGAACATAAAGAAACAATAACTTTTCGTCTTTAAAGAGTAAATTACATGCGCAATTAACCGTCATTTAAAACCGCACGATTTATTTGCTTTGTGCAGAATTCCAAAATTTTGCGAATATCCCAATTTTTTAAAACCTGTGTATATACCCCATCCCTTTTAAAAAGTAAAGCTAGCAACACGTGACATCTGTCAACTTCGCCGTAAGAATATATAAAAAAAAAGCGGAGGAATTTCTTCGAACTGAGAATACTCGCAAAATTTTTTGCGTATTTTCGCAAGTGAGAAAGAAGCTTTACTTTATAGGTATATTTATTAAATTTGAAAATATTTAGGATATCACCCAATCACATACTTAATACATAATTAAATCAGTATTATTAATACGGAAGACTACCTCTTTGACTGGGGTGTGATAGATTGAAATTCTCAATGCTACGCACCAAGTTCAACTATACCACAGTTTTGTTGTTTTAAATTTTTAGTTGATTTATCAAATTTACTTATGACTACCATTTTGACTGGGGTGTGTTTTTTGTTTTAAATTTTTACATGATTTATCAACTACCCTACCTAACTATTCGCGACCCATGATTTTGAGAACCCCTGCTTTAGATACATCTGTACCTGACACATCAGTAACATTCAATACGAAACACCAAAATGCTTACACGTATACGTAAAACTTGTTGATTGATTAAAAAGCCCTTTTCGTTTCACTGCGCGAGCTCGCCTCAACATATTTGAAAATGTGCACGTTCGACAAGGATTTATTGTTTTGAACGTACCAGCATACCATTCCTTCGGCTCCCACATATCAAAACCTATCGTATTGCGCAATTAAAAACGTATTATTATGATTGTTTCAGCTTGCGAATGCAATCAGCACGCCAGGCGGTGCAAGTTCGACATGGATGTGTACAAGGTGTCTGGCCGCGTGTCAGGCGGCATCTGTTTGAAGTGCAGACACTATACGGCGGGACGGCATTGTCACTATTGCAGGGAAGGTTTCTACAGGGATGAAAACAAGGCGATCACACATCGAAAAGCATGCAAACGTAAGTATTTTGCATTTTACAAATGTTTCATGTTTCAGCTACTGTACCTACCTATACGTGAAAGTTGCTATTGTTTTGCGTCGTTTGGTTATCGGGTAATGAATAATGTTTTGTTTGTTGTATTTTTACCCCGAAACCTTGAAGCCCACTGAAGGAACGTGCTTAGCCTTAGCCTTAGAGTACCCGGAACCCTCTTTTCGGTTCGTTAAGTGTTGGTTGGTTTTTACGTGTACGATGTGCGATGCTAAAAAATGAAAATCATCGAAAACAAATTGACATTGATGAATGAACCCGATTCCCCGATTGCGCCTTCCTTCGTCTTCGTAACGTAATGTAATGTCTATCCGTCTACCGTATTACTATCACTTCAAGGAACATATAGGAATCGCATTTTTGTCCTCTCAACACTTCACACTGTAGAAAAAAAAAAGCTTGAGCTATGTGTGATGTGCAGCAGCTACTATCTATCCCTTTCTGTCAAAATACCAAAATCGATTACTTTTAGTTCAGATTTTAGTTCAAAAAGTAGTAGAAGATACTCAAAAGATATAAATACTTCTTTCTATGTATAAGCAGGTAATATTACCCAGTACAGTTCTACGCAGTGCGAATTGTCAGTGGAAGTCAGTGATTCTCAACCTGTTTATCCTCAAGGTACACTTTTATTAATTTAAAAATTTGAGGGCACACTAACTATAAGATAAATTTAAAATAATTGTACTTGGTCCCCCACTCCCGCCAAGAAGGCCGAACCGATTGAATTACTTGTCTGACGTCTCTTAAGGGGGCCATACACGGTTGTTGATTTCTCTTCGTCGTACATATCTTAAGACATCAACGACCGTGTATGGCGCCCGTAGGGACGCCATGTACGACGAACATAAATTGATAAATACGACGTGCTTCGACAATGTACATACATGGCGTGAGGTGAGACATGTTTGCCCGTGTATGGCCGCCTTTATGTTTATATATCGCGGCACACTAAAGTGCTGCGGCACAGTGGTTGAGAATCACCGGTGTAAAGTAATAATAGAACACAAAGAGCACTGGATATCCTAAAATGTTATCGTATCTACCTAATCAATGTGAGGGTCTTTCGATTATTAACTTACCCCTCATTTCTCTGAGTCAACAAAGAAGCAATGACACGGTTCACAGTCTACTCTCCTCCATGAATTTCGTCCTCGGCTCCTCGTTCTTCGTCACTGTGATGAGAGATGGATGACCCTTGCTTTTACTTTTAGCAATCTCTTTTATTGCATACATATCACTATTGCAAACGCTCTCGGCATTTTGATTCAAGTCATAGACAAGTTGTATGCCCAGCCGTACCGAGCGGAGGAGGTGGTAAGTATATCTTCATGAAAAAAAAAAGAAGAAGAACAAACAAGTTACATGAGTAACATGTAAAGTAGCAGAGGTAAGAGAGACCTACCACATTTTCCCATGTGATTTTAAAGGAGGTAAAATCGGGTGCGGACCATTTTGTCGAAAAAGTACCTGACCCTCCAATGATTTATAACAACCATTGAAGTTCATTTACAATGGAAACATGATTTTCTCAAGTACCATAAACCACAAAATGC
>JARJEB010001967.1:0-18688 GCA_030264535.1 Liometoxenus newtonarum
CACGGTGGCGCGAGTTTCAAATTTTGCACAACTATTTTGTTTATTATATTAATAACTAATGAATAATTTTAAAATGTAAGATCAATACGGATATTATAACACATCAAATTAACATGTAGATATACAATTTTGCACATTTTCCAATTAGGTGAACAACCCTAGCTTTCAAATTCGATGAATTTCATTATTATATTTTAATAAATTGATTAAAATTATTAAAATTACAAACTTTTGTAATTTATTACAAAAATATGTATATTTTAAGCAGTAAATGCCAAAACAACAAGCATATGGATACGTAGCCGATAAGATAAGACTGAAATAAAATGAAGTGAAAATTAGAACAGTTTCTAAAACTTACAAACCAAACAGCAATAATTTATGAGGTGAAATAAAATGGGCAACGTCAAATAAATTGAAGCATCTATTACATTTTTTTTTTAAATTGCTACCTGTTCTTAATTAAAATTAAATTCGAAATTTGAGTGTAGGAAAAGTTATGAATTAACAAAGTTGACTAATTTATTCTTCTATACTTTATGTTTTCCGCTTGATTAAACTTAAAACCGACACTGATCGTTTTCGTTGTCAAAAATAAATTCCAAATATCTACGATTAAAATTAATGCCTTTCATTTGAATTCACATGAAATACATTTGACATTATCTGATGAAAAAATGTTATCTTTAGATTCCATTCGATCTTATATTGACTTCTTCATTCATTCATTTATATACCTACATATAAGGAGCCAAGAAAAATATGTATGAAGTATACGAAAAGTTCAAGTCAATCAGTTTATATCAATAGTACAGATCAATCGATTCCGCGATTTGATTGCAATCGATCCAATGGAGGTCCCGTCTGTCCGAATCCGAGTCCGAGTCCGACCGTCAGTTCGCTAAGATAAACATCCGATACGGATAGAGGTGATATGAAAGATATACATGTAACATGTTTTCAGCTTTCGTAATCATCCAGTTCGACTTCTATCTCCTGAAGGTATTAGTTTTATCTATATCTATAGATATAGAGTCGGAAAATAACGGATGCTGCAGGCCTGCATCAAGTGAGCTAGCTGTGTCCCTGTTTTAATATTTTTTTACTATTATGAGTTTCGGAATGGCTATACGGCTGGCGATCGTTTAGTTGTAACTTGCAGCAAGACAAAAGTAGACAAACCAGGTCAACAAAAATGTGAAGTTATATTCTAAACTGTCATGAACGACAGAACGACGTTGGTGGTAAGTAGGTATAGAATGTACGTACATGTTGTACATACATGCGTTCACTATTTTCATTTTTAATTATGTTTTTTTTTTTGGTTTCATATTGGTTCTTATCGGACTTTGGCGAACGACGAAAAGCCCGCGAGCATTATTATGATTAATTAATTACTTTCATAATTTCCGTTCTTCTTTTTATACATTTAAGTTAATATACTCAGTTTTTAGAACGACGACTGTGGATCATGCACATGTTCTTTGTTCGTTTGGCATTTGGTTTGGTTCGGTGCGATAAAACCAGGGCCGGTTTATCCACTACGGCTAGGTCAACTGACATTTGTCAAATTGTCTATAGGGTATACCGTTAAAAAGGGTACAGATTAAGAGTGTGATTTTTTGCGTCGCAAAATTTTCAGCAAGAGACCCATTAAATCGACCTAAAATTTTTACCCTGTAAATCCCTATGGAAGATCGTTAAAAGATCAGACGGTATATGGACACTTACACTTAATAATACAGAAATATCTACTTGGATGATAATAATATAAATTAATTAATAATTTACAAAACAAAATTAGTACTTAAACTTATAATTATATGACTATTCTTGAAAAATCGAAAAATCATGGATTGAACTATCCCCTGGATTTTATAGGAATAGCCATATGAACCCAGCTAGCAGAGTGACGTCAATTTCATGTGATTTTTTGGTGTTATAAGGTTATTGACGTCGCATGACCAATACGCGACGTGATTAAGACATACTAAATTTGAGGTCACAGTGACGTCATTTTCAACACGTGATATTTACGTGTTCAGGTATATCAAAAAATGCCGTAGAGGTAATAAAAATATGACAAAGTAATGTCATTGTCAGCGTGTCAGCGCGTTACAAATGGACGTCTATAGATAGACGTCACAATTGGACGTCCTAGGGCTGTAACATATTCACGTCTTAGGTACGTGTCAATCACGTAAAATATGTCCAAAATTCCACGTCAAATTCACGTCACTCTGCTAGCTGGAAAAGGACAAAATTATACATATTGTACCTATATTTATAGTACACATTAGAATGAAGAAATCGATGTAGTTATTCTATATTTATGTCATATTATACAAACATATTGATGATATTGATATAATATAATTATATGTAGAATAGATTGAATAAGATAAGTATGGAATAGTTTACAGTGAAATTATATATATGAAAATGATAATGATAATTATAAAAACATTAAAAATGAAGAGTTCAACGTTCAGACCAATATTAATATTTATGTACTTACTAATGATATTATAATATACCTTACTTTAATGATACATTGTTGGTATTGATATTTTATTTATGTATGTTCCAATTTTTTATTTATTTATTTTCTACCTTTCGATTTGCGAGTAAATTGTTCTGAACAGTTCCGAACACTTTACTGAAACTACGAAATCGTACTACGTTTTGTATGTAGTATTGTATACTGTAGGTACAGCGCCACCTATTGGATTTACAATTACCTGTGTGTCGGTAAGAAAGATTACATTGGAGAGAGATTGGCAAGAAGCGAAAATGGCGGATCCGAAGTACAGAAATGGGGAAGAACATAAATTAAAAAGTTTAAGTTTAAATAAAAACCCATTGTTGAATCAAACGGCATTTTATTTGCCCGGATAACTCCTATACTTTCATCGACCACTTCGCACTTTTATTTTACCGGTTGTTTAATTTTTTGCATTCTAGGTCCGCCCCTTTCTACGGCAGTGCGTCTCCTGGCTTCCTGTTCATGGACTTTTCTCCGAAAGTAGGTACTTAGGTGGTAGTTTAGTCAGTAAAGCGGCCCATACACTTTCAGGTTGTTGTTGAAATTTCATGTTTAGTACCAAGTTGAAGAAAATTAAAGCGGTTTGGATTTTTGGTGGGCGGGGCCTGATGTTGGCGACCAGGTTGAGACATGTGTGACGACATACTTGTAAACATCAGCTGTTTTTTCGGAATTGTGCTGGCAACTTGTAAAAATTTGTGGGAAGGCCAAAATAAAACTGAAGTTTATCAACTTGGTTGACATGTGTGTGAGCAACAACCCCAACCTAGTTGAGGACAAGGTTGACGACTAGGTTGAAAGTGTATGGGCCACTTAAGAGTCTGACATTAGCTATATACTGTCGGGAGTCAGTAATTATCCTATGGAGGATTATCCCACCTACCGAAAAAAAGCACTTCACGTGATATTAAAAATTATAAATTTTGACAGATTTCGTCTGTTATTTAATTTTCTATTATAATAATTACATACACCGAATTATTTCTTTGGTTGGACGTGGCTTGACAGTTTAGGTTTAGGTTGGTAAATAGTTATTTTTCTGTTTTTCCTGGGAAGGAGCAAAGTAAAAAAAGCGACTCGCTACCAAGTATTTCTGTCAAATCGAACAAGCGCTTTAACGGTTCTGAACTGTTCTAAGAAGCATCAATTTAAAATCATCATATCGATCTTTGGCGCTGTCGGTAACCACTAACTGGCGCCATCTACAATATCACCAAGTACTAATATCTTGGTATAATATATACCGCTAACTGGCGCCATCTGCAATATCACCAAGTACTAATAACTTTTAATATACAGGCCGTTCTGGTACCATTATTGCATTATATTGTTTCAAATAAAATTACCTTTCCGTTTAATATCTTATTATCACCACCTATGTTTTAAACGTTTAGGTACCTCTCATATTTTTTTTCATTAAAGTTCTCGGTAACTGTTAACTGGCGCCATCTACAATATCACGAAGTACTAATATCTTGGTATATTATATACCGCTAACTGGCGCTATCTACAATATCACCAAGTACTATTAACTTTGAATATACCGGCCGTTCGGTACCATAACGCATAATATTGTTTCAAATAAAATTACCTTTTTGTTTAATACCTTATTAACACCATCCTTGCTTTAAACATTAAGGTACATATCTTATTTTAATTTTCTTTAAAGTTCTTGGAATAAACTTACAAATTACTGAGGTTTTTTTCAAATGTAAGAACAGCCTGTATGTTTCTAAATGAATGAATTTGACCTTCATGTCAAGGTTAAGTTTTAATTTTGAGGTTGAGTTATAGCACTCATGATTTCTCGGCACTTTCTTCTAATTCCAGTCAATTTCCTAGTATTATTTTTAAAATAAATTCAATGCATTAAGACAATTACCAATTCAATTCAATAATTTGGTTATTATGGCTTTAAATCGTGCAAAACCATCGGAAGTGCCATCAGATGCAATCCTCTTAACCAGACAAGAAGCAGTTGAACACCAACTAGCACTTTTACATAATTGGGAAGAATCGAAAGACACGTAAAAACAAATCAAAATTATATTAATGAATACTAATAGCTAATAGTTTCGATTGTTAATTTTTTTAGATTCTTTTTTAATTATGGATCAATCATTTTGGGTGGCGCGTCTGCCATTATAGGCATTTATCTCAACAGTCACTATCGTTCCAAACTAAAATTATATAATTTTGGTTACGTATCATCATTCATGGCAATTGCTACGATACCAGCTGCTGTGACAGCAATATTTCATTACCAATTAGTAGTGCCCAGTGTTGTACTTAAGGATACTTGTGCTGTGTGCACGGAAATGCGTGCTGCTGCACTGCAAGGCGTATTTGGTTGTGCAATTCCATCAATTTTGGCTCCACTTGCTGGATTTTCAGTAATAACATTTGCATTTTTCAATGTCATCAGTAAATATAATATTTCGTTTCAGACTGCACTCAATTATGGTACTTATAACGTGCCATATGTCACTGAACCGATGAAAGTCATACAATTGTGGATGAAACTTACGAAACCGATTGGTAATGTTTTATTTGGATTGTTTTTGGCACAAGCATTGCTTGCTTCGGGTATTACCATTTTGGAGTCCAGAGCTGTTGATACTGTGCATGTAAAGTTAGAAAGTATGTATAAAGAGGTTGAAGTCAGCTGATGGGCCGGTTTGTATTTATAATAAATATAGTTGATTTATTAGAAAACTAACTAAACCTTTTTTTTTTAATTAAATTTTGTAAGTACCTACTATTTTGCTCCGACTTATTGTCAAATCTAGTTTTTGAGGTTATTTTTTCACGGCTATCCTCTAATGTCAATTCTCCAGTTATTGTCATTCAATTTTGACATTTAGAAAGTTCAATGTCAAACTTCAAATTTGCGAATGGACTCAACTTGCATAAAAGTGATGGCATTTGCACTCGGTGCATACACGTATGGACTATGTAAACGGGTGCAAACCGTGTTTATTTGCACTGTTGCAAACCGGCTTGCCATCACTGGTTAAAATTTGCCTAATCTATTCACAAATTCCGGTTTTTAGTTCAATTTTCGCTAACCTGACAAAAAAGCGCTGTATAGTGACATACGCTTACAGAAGTGTCAATAGATGAAGTTTTAAATTCATGGCGAGTTGATTATTTCGTTAATTTTACAATTAGGCATTCTAATATGACGGCACAAACGTCAAAATTTTCCTCATGGAGGAAAACATTGAGCTGACGCTGGCTGAGATCTTTTGTACGCCCATATAGCATTATAGCAAATGCATTACATAAACAGTAATGTGTTTAGCCAGCCTTAGACGTCATCGTCTCATCCACGAGCAAGGGAAATTTCGAGGTTATTAGAATGCCTAATTCGGTCATTTTTAGAAACCCGGAAAGAGAAATTGCGCCCAACCTTTCAAGTTAATATAATAGTATGTTACGTAATTAATGCTTTAAGCCGCTATATTATAAAACCGAGTCCAAGTTTGTAAAACGAGCCGTAGGCGCAATGCGCATGTGTCAATTTTACTTTATGCAACTAGTTGTCTCAAGGGAACATTAAAGAACCGCACCATGGAATGCTTTAATTTAATACTTTAATTAACTACATTGGGTGTTCTAATTGGTATATTATGAACGCAAAATAGATAATAGTATTATTATAGGCTATAGCCATTGCTCACGAAGATGATGTTTGAGCCCACGAGCCGCATGGCGAGTGGCGCAATTCATCTGAGTGAGCAATGCTCATAGTCACGAATATTATACTACGCTTTTTCTACACCTTGCACTATTTTTAACACAAAATACAAATTGTGACTTCTCGATGAAGCAACGTAACTGACAAGTGATACAATATGGCGGGCTATCACATACAGTCATTGTCGAAATTCATCGGGTTCTTTCGAAATCTTAGATCATATAGTTAAGTTAGATCGGTCACTTCAAATTTGTTAAATCTTGTGATCTTCGAAAATATGCTATTAATGTTATGAAATTGTCAGAATTTCTCGGGTTCCTTCGAGATCTTAGATCATATAGACAAGTTTGATTGGTTAAATCTTGTTGAACTTTAATACGCGATCAATGTTATTTAATTGCATTAATTTCTAAAAATCCAATACTCACGAGTGAGTAATTAAAATCCATAACTCACGGTAGTGAGTTATAGGTACCATTAATCACTCAAAAATGCTAATAATGACCATATAACTAAATAGGTGTAGAAAAATTATATTTATTTGTTTGATTAGTTGATATAGAATTAGGAATGAAAACAAATAAAATTATTCTGCTTTGATGATTGTCAATAAATAATGAAGCAACAAAATAAATAGTAATATTAAAATTAAAAGCCACTTAGACAATATCAGGATTGAAAATAGAACAAACGGTTTTGCTAGTGTCGAATTAATTTTTTTTTGTATTTTCGTTCGACGACCGTTCGTTCTTTTATATCACAAATTCATTTCTTTAATATATATTGGGTGTTTTCACTAAGTTGAGAAAATTTCCTCAACTTGAAACTTTTGTATTTTTATTAGTTTTCTCCAAACAGCCAGTGTTTGCGAGTATGCAGTCTTTTGTCCAAGTATTTAGTATTAATCAGAGCATATATAAAAAACAATTAACAACATCTATATTTATGTTTTCATATTGCTAATCTTTTTTTATAAAAATCTGAAATTTTTGAATTCCTGGTAGTATTTAAAAAAATATCAAAATGCGTTTTATTTGATGAAAATATGAAAACGCAGTGTACGAGTGTACATATTGTTTCCGAGTAATTAAAACGAAGCAAAATGAATATAAATTCGAGTTTTTGTAAAGTAGGTGAGTCTGTCCTGAATAAAATTCACGGTTGAGTTGAAATTGCACGCGGAATGCATATTTCACGCACCATATCTGCAGAAACACCCCCTCGATGACAACGACGTCACAAGGTCATCGATAGCCGTACAAATGCAATTGCAACAAAACAATATATAGTGAGCTTACTTACTGGCGTATATAAAAACGTAATAATAAACTATTAGTGCCTCCAGTAGCCATTTCGACTTCGATAATGTAACTACCAGCCAAGCAACAACAAGTTGCAAGTTGCATTGTTTCTATGTCATAGTATTATTTTTAGTTCAAGCTAAGCTAAACGCTAAACATTCCAAAAAGCAATCCGGCGATTCTTAAATCAATCAATAAAAAATGTTTCAAAAATTATATTTCTTTGCGATTCTCTTATTAATAACGAACGCGAGTGCCCAGCATCAGGAACCGAATAGTTCAGGTTCAGGAACCGGAAGTCAAGTGGATAATGCCACTACGAATTCCAGGACGCATCAAAGTGAATGGATTGAGGTATTTTTACGAACCAGTCGGATGGTGGTTAACAGGTGCAGGAAGATATCATCGATCGAGACGAACGTCGATGGAAATAGTTTTTTGCGATGTCTCGAGATGACGACGTTGAGGGCAATCGATCGTTTGCTCGAACTGGACGTTATTGAGCTTCCATTCGGTTTGAAACTGATCAAAGACAGTAATCAAAGCCATGAAACCAACAAGACGATTTTAAATAATCTAGCAGCAAAGTCGAGGTATTCTTAAAATAAATATTGAAAACTAATTAATTTTGACTTGGTGAATTGTAATTTTTAATTCTTGGGTAACAACATTCAAAAAGGAGTTTTGAAGTTACATTCCGAAGTAACTTTGATTTGAAACGAGAGATTCTAATACGTGTAACGAAATTATTAAGGACGCATTCTTTACAAATTCCAATGCTGACGAACGTTAGCGTTGGAGGTATTTTCGAAGGTAATAAATTCCCTTATTTTGGGCACCGTGTTTGGTGTGTTTTTCAGCTAAGTTTTTCTTACTTGTTGTATTGTTTAAAGGTCGAAGACGACATCATCGACATAAGCATCAGGACATGATGGGTCTCATACTATTTGGCATGATGGGTATGGCGATAATCGCTATGCCGATGGGTTTCCAATTTCTGGCCGTCTTGGGTGGTAAAGCGCTAATGTTGGCCAAGTTGGCACTCATTTTGACTTCTATACATGGTCTCAAAAAAATCGCCACCAGCCATTTGAGCTACGGATTGTATCATCATCCTCATGATTTACATCATCCACATGATTCGTTGCATCATCATCCACATTCTTTATACCATCATCCGCATCATCATTATCATCATCCGCATCATCATCTTTTAAGTAAGTACAATAACCTGCAATCAACGATATACTAATAAATACACAACCAAACCAGATGAACGCAGATCAAACCAAATCAAACTAGTGCATACATAATACAATTGTTTAAAATCGCCGATGCTGGGCATAGTCATACTGTGCACGTGACTGCATCCCAGCATATGATTTGTTGTATGCCGCTAGATGTAGTTACTTGTTCTTTCTCTGTATTTGTCTGGCTGGTGACAGTATATAGAGGCGGCTAAGTGGTTCGATGGACGATGCCTTCTCCACACTGGCGAGCTCCAAGGAGAGCGAAACACGTGCCTGTGGATGGCATCGTTTATTGAAGTACCTAGCGATTCATCGTTGTTTCTTTAAACACGATTTGCAAGGATAAGCGTCATTGAGCGAGATACTGTCTCAAGCATTAATCTTATAATAAATACATGTTTACTTGTTTGAAGTGTATAATTTGTATTATAACATTGTGCTTTGTTCAAGGTCATTATGATAGGAGGTGGCAGGATGAGCATTCCGAAACGCCCACTGAATACCAGGATCATCAGGGTATTTTCGATACTGGTTACAACGTGCCGCCGGATTCTCATCAAAATTTGGATGAGATAAGAGCACGGATCATGTTGCCGAGGATCGGATTTGTGGATGGTGCTCCGGCACGCGAATAGATTTAATAATTCACTCATCAACACGTTTACGATCGAACGATAGGTAACTTTAAGTACTTACGGAGTTAAGTTATTTATTAATTAATTATTATAGATCATAGTTACACCACATTTTCATATTTCATAACTAGGTGCGTGTTATTAATTATTTAGTTTTGTATTATTTTAGTAATTTATTTTGTTTATTACTTACTTGAAAGAAAATATTTTAAAAATTTTGTGGCTTTTTGATCGCTGAACTGATTTTCCTATTCTGAGGAATGTTATCGTTGGAGATATTTTCGAAAGTAGCTAACTTACTTATTTTTAACAATTCCAGCAGCACCACTTGTATTTTCATAATTTGATGTTGGTGCGAAAAGGCGTGCAATAATTTTGCAAGAAAAAAATAATGGTCCACCTACAAAAAATAGGTAATTATTGTAAAGTAATGCGTGGTAACATTTTTTTCATAATAACGTCGTGAAATTTGGGTTGTGCTTTTGGCAATTAACTAACTCAACGAAGACGTCAGAATTGGATGATTTAATTATAAATATAATTAAAGAACAAATGGAAAAACGGGCGAAAGCTTAACAAAAGGCAGACCGACGCCATGGACTTTTTGCGACTTTAATTTTAAATTAGCTGTTTCTGTGTAGAAAACCAAATAATATTCTTATTTTAAAAATTCAGATTTACTAAAACGAATAGGGAAATAGACAATGTTTTACGATTATCAGGAATACGCACGAAAACTATCATTGCAAATCTGTGTTGATAAATGTTTTTGTTTCATTCGTAAGTCCACAAATAATAAAGAGAGATTGTTTGCATAATAAATAGATAACAGAGTAATTACATTGTTGTCCCAACTATAATATAGTTAGATAAGAACAAAGCGGTATAAATTTGAGATTTATTTAAGTTCGTTGTGAACAGTTCGTACAGCAGGGCAAGTAGTTCAGATAATATCAAAGAAATCATTAAAAGTAGAAAATGTCAATATTTCAAAAAAAAATTATAAAATGCTCCGTTAAAATGTGTGGTTAAGTTGTAAAACAAATGTGAGTATTTTTCAGTGTTTGTTTGTTTGTTTGTGATGAGTTTTCAATTTTCACTTAACACTTTAACGGAATTTATTGATGCACTTTTGATTATCACAAGTTTTAAGGTGCGTTTACAATTGCAGGCATGAGCTCCTGATTTGTTGAGAAATTTAATAATTGTAGATTTCCGCACGTGTCCGCAAATCCCAATCGCATACTCTCCGCAATTACATTTTCGCAATTGTAAAAGCACCTATACGCTAGTTCAGATTATTTCAAAACATTAAAAAACTAGAAAATGTCAATATTTGAGAAAAATTATAAAATACTCTCTAAAAAGCTGGGTTAAGTTTAGTTATGTGTAAGTATTTTTCAGTGTTTGTTTGTTTGTGATGAGTTTTCACTTGACGCTTAATGGAATTTATTGATACAGTTTTAATTATCACAAGATTTAAGGTGCGTTTATAATTGCGGGCATACCGCATGAGCTCCTGATTGGTTGAGAAATTTAATAATTCCAGAGTTCCGCAAGTGTCCGCAAATTCCAATCAATCAGTAGCTCGACGCATACTCTCCGCAATTTCAATTTCGCAATTGTAAAAGCACCTATACGCTAGTTCAGATTATATCAAATCATTAAAAAACTAGAAATTGTCAATATTTGAGAAAATTTATAAAATACTCTCTAAAAAATTGGTTTAAGTTTAGTTATGTGTGAGTATTTTTCAGTGTTTGTTTATTCATGATGAGTTTTCACTTGACGCTTAATGGAATTTATTGATGCAGCTTTAATTATCAGAAGATTTAAGGTGCGTTTATAATTGCGGGCATACCGCAGGAGCTCCTGATTGGTTGGGAAACATAATAATTGCGAAGTTCCGCAAGCGTCCGCAAATCCCAGTTAATTAGTAGCTATCTCCGCAATTTAATTTTCCCAATTGTAAAAGCACCTTTACGCTTGTGTTAATTATTTATTGGAGGAAATTCAAATAATTTCAATAATCTAAAACATATTGACTCCTAAGTTAAACTTTTTTTTGTAGCTATATCTGTACTTAATTAAACAATATTCCAACTTAATTTGAAGCAACGACTGGTAAAAGAATTTGTCTAATTACATTCTAATTAAATACAATTCTCGGTTTCATTACAAGACTAACAAAATAAAATTGATTCAAATCAAATGAATCATTCGACATTCCACAATGATAATTAGACTTAATTGGTGTTCGTTGTCACTTTGTTCAAAATATAGATAGACGTACAAAGTAAGAAACAGGAACCACTAAAAAAAAAACTGTGCAATACCTGGCTCATATTGCTTTGCATTCTTTACACCCTCAATTTCAAAGCAACGCTTAAAAAATCTAGTGTTTCGTTTCAGTGAAGATGCGCGCAATCTATTAGGACTTCCGAAAGTTCTCGTGTGGGTGTTTTCAATAGAAAAAGGACAGCATGAGTACTGATGGCTCACGCGATGGCCATTGCCATTGAACACTAAAAGTACAAAAAGCACAAGACACAAGAACCAAGCAAAAAGATTCGATAAACTTGAATCGGAGTATAAAGAGGAATGGGATATAAATAAAAACTAAAAGAATAAGGGTTAGCTAAGCTATCGAATAGCTCAAGTGCTCAAGCCTCAGGTATTAGATTCGTGAATATACGCGTGTAGGTAGGACCCCTAGGACGTAAAGAGTAATTGGAGATTTTCCTGGTTATTTATTTTATTAGCCGAATTCATAATATCACGGAATTCTACAGATTTATAGTTATAAGTCTATAAAGAAAGAAGAAGGTAAAGTAAAATATATAAGATTTATTTTTTGATACAAACAAACAGGAACCGGAAGGACAGATATAAGGACAATAAAAATAATTGGTTGTTGCTTACAGCTTTCCGTATGTAACAATAAGTACTTAAGTAAGCAGACGAACTTTTTTACTTTCTGGCCACATACCGAAAGTATGTAGGTATAAGAAAGTAAGGTGATCATGAAAAAAATTAAAGTCTTATTTTTCCCTGATTCGTGGAGATCCGTTGATTGTAGCATAAAAGTATCTATATAATCTCCGAATTAGTTTTCAATTTCTTGCAAGATTTGCCATTAACATTTCTGCTAGAGCTAATGGTTTGGATTATATGTGCTACCATTTCAACAATCCCGTTACAATCACCATCATAAGAATAGAATTGAACAATGCTACTTGGGCGCTTCTAAATCACACTGACACTCGAAATTGACAATATAAACTTCATCGGAAGGTTATTGAAACTGACGTTAACAGTCATTGAAATTAAAATAATCGGTACGGTTTGGCACCGCACAATTTTTTAATTATTTATGCATAAAAGTAAATCGATACGGATTCGCACCGCACAAATTTTTAATATCACTGAATTTCTGTTTAATTTCCACTTTTCGATCAAAAGTATTTTTCAATCAACGATTTCTACGGAACCATACGGTATATGTATATGGCCGGAAAGTTGTGAGGTGGGAATTTAACGCACCGATTTTTTTTATGATGAAAACACGCGGGATTTACTGCATTAGCTTGGGAATCGATTTCGAAAAAAGGCTTTGTAATTGTGATCCTGTGTAAAAATTGGATGAGTGTTTTGGTAAACTAAAGGACGGTTTATGATTGACATAATATTAACATAGGTTATAACATAAATAGTTCAAGTATTTGAGTTGCCATGTTACGGTTTATGATTGAATCATGAACCGTAACATGGCAACTCAATTACTGGAACTATTTATGTTATATCCTATTTAAATATTATGTCAATTATAAACCATCCTTTACATATATGTATAGGATGAAAATTTTCAAGCCCAACACCTTTTTTATATTTTATGTAGGTATATCCTTCGCCTACTCTACCCTTTCGAGTGAGTGATATTTTATAAGGTTTTCTAATTGCTTTTGATAGTCAGTTACCAATTTATGAAAACTCTAATTGTGAAAGATTAGAAGTCAAATTGCAGTGTCAAAGTTTTGTCATGGCCGATACAAAGTGCATATTGGCAATCAGGTTCGTTTGGTCTACATGACTTTAAGCCTCCAAAATAAGCAATTTTTGCTATTTTCTTATGAATTACTTACAATTACAACTAACTGGATTTCATTCATTTTTGATCACATTGTACTATATTCATACAGGTATCTAGTCGATGAAGGCGCTTGCGATAAATATTTGATTGTACTCGTTTATGTTGCCGGTTGCGTTTCTTTTGTATACATACATTCATAGAGGATGCACTGCTTTGCAGTTGGTTACACAATTATTATAAAAGTAGAGATTGTAAAAAGGACAACGCATTTATTGTATCACTAGTTATCATACAATGTATTTCAATAAATACTGATAAAAAAATTGTAACTTTACATGGAATAATTGCGTAATAATTACCTTGTGACATTTAAATTACATGTAAAATTACATTAAATATGTAGGTACATCTTAACAATATTACACCCTGTATATTAGATATTAAGTTGTATGTGTGTTCGTGTTGGATTATATAACGACTACCATAAAATCAAAGCAAACATCGTTGAAATCGGACGATTTGAGCCCCTCACAACACAACTTGTTCAATTTCCGATAATATAGGTTAGGTACATTACATACCTATTTGTTCAACGAAATGCTACTGTCATGTAGGTACCTATATTTGCTTAATCGTTAGGTGAAATTAAAAATGTATCTTTATGAGTAGATAAAACAAATAATTGCGCATACAAACTATTTTTGATTAATTCGTGTCGCATTTTTTTTTGAATACATGTTAACAAATTAATAATTATTGTATTAGGTATCTTGTAATTGAAACTATAAGTAAGTAGTATGCGAAATTTCCATATTTAATTAAATAAATAAACTTTCCCACCGAAAAGATAATTAGGTAAAGGCAGATGGCCACTATAATATAGTTTACTAGTTTAAATTGTTCATGTACCTAGCTAGACTTGGACACAATAGGGGTTTACGGGAACTATACTAGAGCCGCGCCCAAGAACAACACTATTCGGTGCAAATCGGAAAATAGTGTTGTTCTCGTGATTGATTCGAGTTTAATTTCCGTAAATCCCTATTATACCTTAGTTCGGTAGTTCGTTGAAAACAATAACTTATGGATCGTATGTCTATAAGAAGGTCAAAGTTTGAATTACTTTCGTAATTATATTATTGTTTTACCAACTTCGGACTCATCAGTGTGAATGTGAAGCTACAAAAAATAGGAATAAGGAATTTCTAAATGTAATCTTAACGTGTACATCAATTTTTCGTATATTTATTATCTACAAATGAAATTTTAAAATTTTTCGTCATACAAATAGAAGCAATAAAGTACTCGATTTTGGTTGAGAGCTGGCTGCGCCCTCTGGCGGCAATTGCTCGAACCAAATTATTGTGCTTTATTGCATTAAGGATTAAGTCAATATACTAAAATTGAAAACGATATTATCAAAATGACGTTCCAACAGAAATGGGAATTAATTAACAATTCAAATTATTCAAATATATTCAAATTATTCATGTTTTTAAACTATTTGAATTTTCATGAATGAATATACTTAACAATAATAATTTGGACACTTTGCAAAGATATTTGCATATTCGACTATTTTAACGTTGAAATAATATTTTTTATTATCAGCCTTACTTTATTAATAAACAACCTCAATTGCTTGAAGAAGTATGCAAGTACATATATAAAGGTTCGTTCCTACAGACGATTCCGAACTAATTCGTAATATTTTTTTGCGCATGCGTGAAGTGGTGCAAACTAGTCCGAAACTGAGACAAAACTTTCAATCCTCATCACTTTCTGTGTCGCACATCTTTTAGTTAATTTAATTTAGAGACATTTCGCATTTGTTTTTTCGTACTTTAAATATTTGACGACCCGACTTGACAGGCAGCAAATCGTTCAGGAATAGTTTGAGAATTGTTCGTGCAGCTCATTTTTGGTTGGAGTTTTTAGTTTGGTTTGAGAAATGCATAGCAGCGCTTTTATAAAAGTGTTTGTAACCAGTTTGCTGCATTGTAGGAACGAACCTGAACCTAATAGGTTTGTTCCAACGAAGCAGCAAACTAGTTCCGAACTGTCCGACGCATGAGCAGATTTTAAAAAACGTTGCATTTTTACAACTGCTCATGCGTCGTACAGTTCGGAACTAGTTTGGTGTATTGTTGGAACAAGCCTAAAGTTTAGTCAGTTTGGGATTTTTGGTTGTGTAGCAATCAAGCGGAACACTACAATATCATGATTTATGGATGCATGTAAGATATTTCACAAAATGCAACTTTTAATCAACCAAAAAAAGTTTACGTTATTGAACTACTTGAACTCGAACTCAACTTTGGCTGGTTGAAAGTTGAATGTACTTACAATAAATTATACTTCCTTCCGATTTATTTGTTTGCGTGCATGTGCCTTTGTTAGTTGGGTTTATAGTGTACTCATAAATTTAAGTGTATAGGAAAAATATTAATTATATCTTGAAGAATAATCCCGACCCGTCCTGTCCCACAGGAAAAAAAAACAATCGGTAATCCATAAATAGTCTGGTCGTTTTCGTTTGATTAAAAGATTTTAACTTTGTTAGGCCATAAAATACAAGAAAAGTCAAATTCATTAATGTGTAACAATTTAACATTCGTTTAGGAAGAATTTCGCAATGACTGGTTAAAGACTGAAAAGATTGCGGAAAGCAAGGAAAATGCACAATTGTCATGAGAAATAAACCTAAAGTTAACTTGTTAACTAAGTAATATTTTCGGGTCATGGGTCAGGAATTGAAAAAGTAGAAAACGAGTAGTCGGGAAGGTCGTACGAATACCGGAAATAATAATAGCCTCGAAAAGAGCAACGAAGAGAAAGAAGAAAATACGATAAACAGGACAATTTCTTAGTAAAGTAATCAATCCATATACTGAATGAAAGAAGTTAAAGAAGTTAAGGACAAATATTTACTTTGTCCTTCTGATGATATTCCCTATTCATTTTTTGCAGTTATTTTTAGATTATTTAAAGCCTAAGCTGTCATTAACTCATTACTTTTTATATTTATACTTTGAAACGACTTATTCTTTGAAATTGTGTTTTCTCTTCGGCCTTCTCGCAACTTATAAAAAAACTTTGAATTTCAAGTTCAATAATAATTTTGCTATTATATCGATTGTAACAATTAGTTTTTTATATGGTTAAGTTATTAATTCAAATCATCAAAAAATATGAATTTGGAAATTTATTATTGCTTGCGCACTTGTTACAGTTGGATCAAAAACGAGGAGCAACGACGAGCAGCAAGGGTGGAGCGTCGGTGTATTTAAACCTTGTCCGACGTTGTGAGCGACCGCATAAGCACCGAGCGTCGTGACGCTTTCGCACCCAAGCCACATAAAGAGCCACTCTCAAGTGTATAAACGACAAAAAGAAAAAACAAAAAACAATAACGAAAAACGATATAAAAAGTGCAGTTTAGCCATCAGAAACATGTATCTTGGTAGCGTCGCGACGTTCTTCTGTTGTTGGGCCGTCGTGTTAGTGAAGACACATCCGCATATTTTGATGCCAGCATTACAACGGGACCACAATGCAAAGGTAAAATTTAAAGATTCATTCTTTCATTAACAACTTGTTGATGTTTGAAGTTTTATTAAAGTTTTTTTCTCTTTGGATTTTATTACTGCTCCCATTTATTTCGTAATAAATTTTTGATGACATTAATTAACAACTTATTATAAGTGGGTTCGGGTGTGGGTGCGAATTCAAGCATAAACAAGCAGAGGCGTATCCAGGAATGGGCCATGGGGTGGAGGGTGGGGTTCATCCCCCGTCTTTACTATTTTTGTAAAAAAATTGTTATTTTTAAAGTTTGTGTTTGTAAAGTATACGTATTTGAAAGAGCGAATGGGGGGTTCTAACCCCCATATCCCCCACCCCCTGAATAGGCCCCTATAAACGAGTAATGAACGTCTATTAATGATCCTGGCTTTTAATAATCACAAATGATTTGCCGATTAACTATTAACACTGATCGAAATTGTATTATAATGTCTTCCGACCATGTTGCGAATGTCGAGAGAAAGCTTTTCCGCCATATTTTCGCTCATAAATTGTTTTTAATAACTCGATGATAATAATAAAGTTAATGGACGTCGTTGTCGTATATTAAGGATTTGACGACTACGATGATGAAATAGGGTTGCTGATGCATTACTTTAACTCATAGTAACCTTGGTAAACTTAATTATTACGAATATCAAAATTATATCGAAATATCGTAAAGTAATTCAAGGCCTTTCTAAAAAGCGAAAACCAATGAGGAAAATGATAACATTGTTTAAGTTCTTTTTGTATCGTTTTTGTTTGATGATGATCCATTCATTCGTCGACGTCGACCCTGACAAATCGGTTAAGTTAAGTTAAGACAAAATTGTTTGTTCGAGAGTTGATCCACTAATTAGAATTTAAATTTGCGGAGTAAATCAAGATATTCCTGTAATCACTTCAAGACAAGCTTTTATGTTTTTCTTTCGGTCATAACCAACAATAAAACTTTTCGCATTTAAATTTGAATATTGAAAACACATTCTCTTGGGATCCGCGGATTTATTTTAATTATTTATAATGTTGAAAGTGGAGATTAAAGGGAAATTTTGAAAATAATGAAAACTTTTATTAATTGGTAAGACCATTAAATTGAAAAAGCTTTTGTAAGTCTCCCATTGTTTCCTCATTATTTTTAGACTTTTTTTATGTAAAAAGCTATGCATTAAAAAACCTTTTTCGTATTAAAAATTTTTGTCGCATCCACGCAGCTATTCGAAAAGTACTAAGTTTAAGGATGTAAGCAGTAATGTAATAATAATGAACTCCATTAAGTTATAATTATTATTAACAATGGAAATTGACTTTTCAATTTTAAAATTAAAAACTCCAGCCTTTGTACTTTTAATTTTAAAATCCGCCCGTACTTGACTTGCACTTGTTAATGTTAAGTATAGACATTTTTCTACACCTATTTAGTTATATGGTCATTATTAGCGATTTTTGAGTGTTTTATGGTACCTATTACTCACTACAGTGAGTAATGGATTTTTAGAAATTACTGCAATTAAATACATTGATCGCGTATCAAAGTTCAACAAGATTTAACGAATTTGAAGTGACCGATCGATTTGATCTATATGATCTAAAATCTCGA
>JARJEB010001978.1:0-10477 GCA_030264535.1 Liometoxenus newtonarum
ACCTTACAGTTTTTGTCTAAAATCTATATTTTGCAAGTTATTGTTAATCAACCTTTTGCGTCACTTACTTGTGTGACAAATCTGGCTGCCAACTATAGACAACCAGTTGGACGTTCTCTTTCGCTGTCGTTCGCATCGCTTCGAACTGCTCACGTTAGCATAATTAACACCTGCGCTAGAAATTTCATTGCAAAAGCGACTTTCCGGTGCTTTACAGTTAATAAAAACTTTTCAAAAATCTCGAATTCGAAATATGACTCATTTAAAACTTTAACGACCTCTATCTCTGAAACTATGCTTTGTACACAAAAATGTTACAGAACAAAATTGTAGGGAATTGAGGACTCTACAAAAATGTACCTTACAGTTTTTGTCTAAAATCTATATTTTGCAAGTTATTGTTAATCAACCTTTTGCGTCACTTACTTGAGTGACAAATCTGGCTGCTGACTATAGACAACCAGTTGGACGTTCTCTTTCGCTGTCGTTCGCGTGGATTTGTGATTTGTGCAGTAACAGAAACAAAAAGTAGATTTTGCGTCAATTCTTTGTTTAATGGTTATTGATTCTAAAAAATATTTGTAAATACGCAACAACTATGTTAAAATTCGAAGCAAGCTAACGGTGTGCTACCCCTGCGCCATCTTTCCTCTCATCGGTTGAACTGTATTAAGTTTTAAATAAAAAAAATAAAAATTGGCTCTCTGATATCTTCATTATCATGTTTTCTTCACAACTTGGCTCTTCTCACGAGGAAATCTGCTGACCCCTGGTCTAGTTCAACAAGTGTACAACGGTGAGAGTTTACGGTTTCGCACACATTTCGAATGTAAACAGTTAAATTAAATTTCACCATTTCACGCATTCAAGCAAATTATGTTTAGTGATTCAGACAATAATTAAAAACTGTATCATTTTTTGTTCATGACAACTTTAATCCGCTTTTGATCAATTGGTTGTAAAAGACTTACCCAACTTGGAATGTGTTTTTTATGGAATATTAATAAATAACCTATACGGATTAGTCTATCTTGTATCATCAAATTAATTAATGTCTATATCAAGAAAAGTTCCAATTTTTAAGCTAATAATCCTGAGCTTAAAATATTTTCTACGTATAATTTCCAAGTAAAATTAAAATCTGCAACTGTACCGCGCAACTATATCAGACCGTGCTAAACACCTCATGACGTCACGGGCATGAATAATTTTGCAACTAAGTAATTCATACGAATACTTTTAGGATACTCAGTCTTAGGAAAATATGGGTAACAATCCAGAAATGAGATTTTGCAAGACTTTATTGTACTCGACTCATATACCTTATTTCCAATGAACACTATACTTTCCTTCTATTCCGAAAATATATGAAATTACAAATTAGTAACAATATGGATTACATATGTATCTTTCGACTAAATGATATTTTATCAGTTAATCTTTATCAGACAATAAGATTATAGTTTTTTTTTTTTTATATATAAAGCCTCGCCAAAATTGAATGGTACTAGTCACAAATTTGCACTTGCGCCAAATAAAGATACCTTAAGAAAAAATGTGTAAATTATTTTCATTGACTCAGACTGTGATGGTCGTCATGGTCGTCGTGTTGGAAGTTTCCGGTCATGGCATGATGCTGGATCCACCAAACCGCAGCTCCCTATGGCGCTTTGACGATACCGCACCAATAAATTACGAGGACAATCAAAATTTTTGCGGTGGAATTTCCGTAAGTACAATCCAATGTTTTCTTTCACGTTGCCTCGCTAAATTTGTTGTGAATTTAGACTCATTGGAATAAAAATGGTGGTAAATGTGGTGTTTGCGGAGATAATTATGCCCTACCCCATCCTCAAGCAAACGAGAACACTGGGGTTTACGGAAGAGGAAAAATCGTCGCTGAATATAAAGCTGGTCAGATCATTGAAACATCCATCCTCTTGACCGCCAACCATTTGGGACATTTTGAATACCATCTGTGCGAACTTCAAGATGCCAGTAAGCCTGAATCCGGTGACGAATGCTTCATGCCTTTGAAATTCGAAGATGGAAGTGACAAATTTCCGATTAATGAGAATCATGCTGCAGTTGTGAACCGTGTTCAGTTGCCTGAGAGATTCACGTGTGAACATTGCGTCTTGAGGTGGCACTATAGGTGTGGTAACAATTGGGGCCTATGCGAAGATGGACAAACAGGCCTAGGATGCGGACCACAGGAATGGTTCCGGTCATGTTCCGATATAAAAATTGTTTAAATTAAAAAATATATTTAGATGAACAATTTCATTTGCTTTGAAATCAAATATAATTATTATTTTTTATTTTTCGCCCACATACCCGAAGTCTTATTTTTCCATGATTCGTGAAGATCCTTAGGTCAAAAATCGGTTTTTTGGGCTGATGTGTGTGTGTGAACAAAATTCCGGGTAAACCATGCTACTTATGTGGGTATCTGAAACGGGTATAAAAATAAATAAAATCGATCGATAAAGAAGAGCATTTTAGTTGAATGTCAAAACAAAACTTTACTAATAAAATATTTTTGTTTTGTTCCCAAAAGAAATTTGTAGAAATGTTTATCACGTCACACTCCCAAATTTGTTCGGAACAAGCATGACAAGACAAAGGTCAATTTCACTTACATTGAGATGACGCACAATACAAATTTCTGATTTTCCAAATTTCAATTGCTTTCCTGTGACATCCTCATATTTGAGTCATATTTATTCATAAATGAATTAAGTTTTGATAATATTTATTAAATGTTCGAACATCCGAATTATTCGAATCATCAAACTTTTCAATGATTTGACTTATTTAAATAATTATTCTGGCACCATCCATTTGATTCGAAGAATTTAGCAATCAATATTTGAATACTCAAATAAATAAAAGTCCATCTTGAAATATATTTTGAATGAACAATATGTCGTGAAATTAGGTATAAAATTCCTTAAATTTCGAGCCACTTATCAAACTACTTTCTAATTTGCAATTAGCAAATAATCAAAATATCCATTATCGCATTTTTAACAAAATTATCAATTATATGATGATGCTTGAGATAATGCTTGATATATATAAACACCCCTAGTGTTCGCCACAAATTAAGTGAAAGGCAAAATGTTGAAGATCATCGTCACATTAATTCTGATAGTCCTAACCATCCTGGAAACAGTTTCCAGCCATGGAATGATGTTAGATCCACCAAATCGCAGCTCCCTATGGCGCTTTGAGGACGAATCACCAATAAATTACGATGACAATGCAAATTTTTGCGGAGGATTTGGCGTAAGTACCACATTAAAAATTACAAATAGCAAATATCTAATCAAAAAATAAAATTTCAGACTCAATGGTGGTCGAATGGTGGTAAGTGTGGTGTCTGCGGTGACGACTACATTCTTCCCCATCCACAACCCAATGAAAACACGGGCATTTATGGGAGTGGAAAAATCGTTGCCGAGTATGCAGCTGGCCAAATTGTGGAAACCAATATTCTGATCACGGCAAATCATAGGGGTCACTTTCAATACCATTTGTGCGAAATTGATGATTCAACTAGACATGAATCCGGTGAGGAGTGCTTCAAACTGTTGCACTTCGAAGATGGCAGTGACAAATACCCAATTCAGAGTGATTACGTCGAAGTGAGGAATCGTATCAAATTGCCGGAGGGTTTAACATGTGAACATTGCGTTTTGAGGTGGCACTACACGACTGGAAACAATTGGGGTGTATGTGATGATGGAACGCAAGGTGTTGGTTGCGGGTCGCAGGAGAACTTCCGGTCGTGTTCAGACATCAAAATTGTTTAATTTGCTTGTTTACAAACGAAATATAAATTATATAGGTTATATCAGATTTTTCAAAACAGCTGATTTCAGAACCTCAATTTTGGGGCATGACTTACTTGGGTCAATAATTTACTGCCGGTGAGGTTACCTACATATTTCAAAAAACACACACACACACAGTCACAAAATATTTTATTAATTATCTTTGCCCTCCCAACTAAAATTGTGAAATCTATAATTAAATTGTCGTCTTTCCAAAAAAAAAAACACAAAAAGCAAAAAATCGAGAAATTGCAAATCTGTTTGTGTATTTATTTAAATCACAAATAAAACAATCAGGAAAATTTTCCATTTATTGTGTTATCACTGCGACGATCAATTTTGTAATTGTCGTTTTTTTCTTTGTTTAGTTAATGTATTAATAATAGTATATTATTCGATGAGTGCATATAGAGACTATTATACGCGAGGGCGTGGTTACGTAACGAGGCGACGCGAAGCGGAGCCGAGTGAAGTAACAGCCCGAGCGTTCTGCTTGACGTAAGAAAAAACCTCTAGAGGAATAATGACCTATTATTGATTTGGGTCAAGCTCATTATTTGCGAGTGGTGTTAATCTGAGTTATATGTGCCTGCACACACACACACACCTAATAATCGCTGTTTTACGTGGTCGTCGCGGATAAAATGATTTATGATAGTGATAGTGATCAGGTGATTAGTTGTTTATCATCATTTTGTGGTTTCCTGACGAATTGGAACGTGTTCAGCATAAAACACAGGTGACATTGTGAAAATTACGCGTTTCGATTTCATAATTTGGATTTTTTGCGTTAATATACTGAGTCATTCCAAAGTGAACTAGTTTAATTGCTAGGTATATAAATTAAATCAACGTAATTGTATAATTGCTTAAAATTTATAAACTTATAAAGTTAATTATTTAAACTTTTGCGAAATTTAATTTTCAAAAGTTGGCAACTAACCTAATTTTTAATGAGTTTTGTGTATTTCCAATGAAACAGGTTTTGTTCCAATCTTTCAATTAATTTAGTATTCAAGTAAGAAAACAAGGAACAAGGAAAAATTGGAGATTTAAATTTTTAGCGCATTTAAATTCAAATTCCAACAATAAAATTTAAATTATTAATTTAAATTTTAATGTTATAATTTCTTGTATTATTTTCCAAGCATTTATTTTTGAACAATAACAAGAATTACAATTATTTGATAATTAATGAAACTATAATTACAATTAATTGAGAACAAAAACAAACAAATTCTCATTAATAATTATACAGTGTAATTAGTTATTAATATCTAACTCTTATTACTAGATATCTAATAACGCGTCATATTTTATAAAAACAGAAAACTTTTTTTTGTTTTGCACTATGTCTATTATTAAAAATAAGTTCCTGAATTGCATTTCAACAATTTGAATTCATAAAAATTACAAACAACACTGGGTTTTACAATAATGTCATTTAGGAACTATGTCGGCAAAAATGTAATAATTGGTGCAAACGTTTGTGCGCGTCCGTTTGGGCGCCGAGATAATTTGGCGCGAAACAATTCGGAGCAGAGTCTATTAGGCGCGAGTAGTTTGGGCGCAGGTCATTTTTGGCACAAGTACATAAATATATAGAGAAATTCGGATTTATATATTATGCTTTCACAGGGTGTATATAAAATTGTGAATTAGCTTCTTGTAGTGATCTTAAAAAAATTTAGAAAAAAATAATCTGATTTGGCCTTCGTTTCAACTCAAGAGACCATTGAAGTTGCGAATTTCGACGAAGAAATTAGTAATTTCCTCGTAAATTATTGCATACAATGTTTTCATTAAAGAAAAGGCTTTAAAGCTACGATTGTTTACAAGTTACCAAATATGGTTTACTTTAAAGAAAGACAGTTTTAACATTTATAAAAGCCAATTTCTTAAGAGATAATGTTTTGGTAATTGTGTAACCGGATTTTCGTTTATTTACGATTTAAATTTTTGACATTTATTGCTTTGATTTGATTGGTCATCAGGGGTTTACGGAAACTAAACTCGATTGGCATTCCAGTCAATCCAGGGGCGCATCCGAGAACCACACTAGTCGGTAAGAATCGTTTCTTTTATTCTCTCCAGAAAGCTCACGAAGGTCAATCCAAATTCAGACTATTCTGACTATTCAAGGCATTCCAGTCAATCCAGGGGCGCACCCCAGAACAACACTATTCTGTAAGAATCGTTTCTTTTATTCTCTCCAGAAAGCTCACGAAGGTCAATCCAAATTCAGACTATTCTGACTATTCAGAATAGTCCAAAAAAGAACACTATCCGAAAGTAGGCATTCCAGTCAATCCAGGGGCGCATCCCAGAACAACACCATTCTGTAAGAATCGTTTCTTTTATTCTCTCCAGAAAACTCACGAAGGTCAATCCAAATTCGGACTATTCTGACTATTCAGAACTATCCGAAAGTAATTCACGAATTTATACTCACCCTATAGGTAACAAATAATTCATGCAAAAATGTAAAAAATTATTCCAGAAAAATTACAGGCCAGACATTTAAATTTTTATTATCGTTTTAAGTACATTTTATTTTTAATTAAATTGAATGACTTTGTGACGTAAATATTACGCTTGCATTTCTTAGTATTGCTTGACAACACAGAAAATTCAACTTTCAATACCTATATCTACAGGTGTCTACCCATGCGCGGATAAAACTGAATTGCATGAGACATGAGAAGCAATGCAATACAAAAAGTGGAAAGGACGCGCACAGTGAAGTGAAGAGTCGAAGTTGAAGCAATATATCTATTCCCAAGTCAGAGTTTCATTCAGTTTTACCGGTCGCAATCGAGCTGTTGACAACTTTTCAATAACGTATCATATTTTTAAAGAAAGAAAGAAAAAAATACGAGGCAAAATGAGGATTTTATTTCTTGCTCTGTTTGTTAGTTATATTGTTACGACGTATGCATTGTACAACCAATGTTCAGTTGGTAAGTTAAATTATTCTTTTTTTAAAGTTTTTTCTCAGTTAAATTGTCATTATATTATTTGGATAAATTACATCTTATTCCTGGTATTATTAACATTATTTATTAGCATTTGTTAGCATGTCATTTAATAAGTTCCAAATTTTGCTGGTAAGGACATGTAAACTGCAGGCACGGCTCTAGAACAATATTTCGGGGTGGGGGGGGGGTCACATGGCTCAGTACCTAACAATTTTTTTTGTTCGTGAAGAAAAATAATGTTTTGCTTCGGACTAACAATTTTCTTAAGGAAACTTATAACTTTAGGGGGTGGGGGGGAGGGGTCATAACCCCTATGACCCCCCTGGATCCGCGCCTGGTAAACTGTTAATATTTTTACACAAAAGTTTGTTTTATGGAAAATAATACCTATATATACAATTTTTATGATAATAGTCAATAGATAGAAAACTAACATTTGAGCAGTTTTTCAATTTAATGATGAATCGAGATTCCTAACTAGAGTTCTTGTTCCATGAGACAAAGAATTCTTGTCTTGAATTGTCTGCTTTTGTATTGTCCTAAAAACACATAATATGAAATATGAGCGAGTATCTTGACTCGATAGTCTGAAAATGAATCAATTCACAATTAATTATACAATTACCAATTATATTTTTTTGATAAGTTAAAAAGTGCTTATTTTAATTATATTTTAAATTTTAAAATTGCGATCAACAAGTTCGAGAAAAAATCTTGATTTTAAATAGTCACGTTGATTCAAATCTTGTTTTGTCTTGAATATGTGAATCTAGTTTTTGTCTTTATCTTGTCCTGCATTTTTGTCAAGATCAAGACACAAAATTTTTTGACAATCAATAAAAATTATAATAGTATATTATTTAATGAGCGCATATGGAGGCTATTATACGCAAGGGCGAAGTTTACGTAGCGAGACGTTAGTCGAGCGGAGTAAATGCCCGAGCATATAATAGCTCATATGCGCGAATTGAATACTATACTTTATCTGCGACGACAAAATTTAATTTGGCATTCAAATTTAAAAATTCAACCATGGAATTCAACACATAATCCTAGATGACGTTTTAGATGCAGTCCGTGTGTCACATATCATTATTGAATGCAGCGAAGAGCTGTGCTTGACGTAAAGTAAATCTCTCGAGGAATAATGACCTATTATTGACGTGTGTCAAGCTCCATTATTCGCGAGTGATATCAATGTGGGTTATATGAGCCTGCATACACACCTATTAATGGTTGTTTTACTTGGTCTTGGAAAGTACTGCTAATTAATTAGGGAATTCTTGTAAGTGATGTAATGTTGATATGTTTTATTAATAGTTGTATCATTTGGTGCGCATTGTGTAAAATGTCAAATTAATTATTAGCGTTTGCATAAAAACGTTAAATGAAAACCAAACCAAACAACCATTGACACATCACAAAATGAAAATAAATGACAGCAAATAAATTAAAAAAAAAACATTTGTTTAAAAACGTAATAACGTAAACCCTGGTATTACTAGTAGAAGAATGCAACGGATTCTGGGCCCGCCTGCAGATGGGGATTTACATGCACACCTTACCAAAAAATGGGAAGGGGACGCCTTACATACGTGCCATGTTAAATCCCCATCTGCAGGCGGGCCCAGAATCCGTTGCATTCTTCTACTATTACTATAATTAAAAATCTAATTATTTTCCAGTTGTTCAGCATATTATGTAATTCTAAAAAAGACAAATTCCAATTTCAGCTTTTCTGAAGAAACGTTACATTAGTAGAGAATTGATCGGTCGTCCGATGATTGAATTATTTAAAAAGGTCAACATACAAAACATCGATTCAATTTTTCTATTCCTAGAGAAAAATCTAAGCAATTTAATAGAAATTTAACTTTTTTATAAATTTCGATTGAATTTAATTGAAAGTGATTAATAGATATAATAGCGGAAAATAAACTGCTACTGTAAATTAGAAAAAGTAAAAAGTTGGTCACTATAACAAATTTATTATCGTTGTTAATAAAATTCCTTCCTTATTATAGTATATTATTCAATGAGCCCATAATGCAGGCTATTATAAATATATATATAATAATAATAAATAGCCTGCATTATGCGCGAATTGAAAATTTTTAATACTCTTATTTTATTTGAAATCAAAAATTTAATTTTTGTTTTGTTGTATAAGTACGTAAAAATGCATAATATATCTACCAATTAGAATACCCAATGTAGTTAATTAAAGTATGAAATTAAAGCATTCCATGGTGCGATTCTTTAATGTTCCCTTAAGCAACTAGTTGCATAAAGTAAAATTGACGCATGCTCATTGCGCATCCAATTCTACTGGGAAACTGTAATCGTTGATCGTCGTTTGAAAAATTTCATACTCTTTTAAATATGCCTTTCTTGATTTTTCTGATAGTATTTTATTTATACTCTTTGCTGCCGCTTCACGAATATCGGGGGGACTGGGGAGTGCAACTTAAATAATTCTCCATTATAAATGTTATTAAATTCCCTAATTTCTCTCTCTCTCTCTCTCTCTCTCGTTAATCGTTATTTTTAAACACTGCTACTGCCACATTCAAACGTCGCCCATTTTGAACAATGTAATTTGGGTTGCCTACCATACATTTTAGAAATGTATTTTTATTAGCTTTATCCATTTTTATTGTATTTGCAGTTAAAATCAGCGCAAAATAGATAAAATAGTATCAAAAATTCATGCTTTAAGACGCATTATAAAACTCGTCCATTGGAAAACTCGCCTACGGCTCGTTTTCCAGACTTGGATTCGGTTTTATAATATAGTGTCTTAAAGCACTTATTACTTAACATACTATTTCATCATAGAATTAAATTTTTTGTATATTTATAGGTAATACTTACTTAGGAACTGAAAAAAGGCAAATTACGAATTCGCCACCAAAAAGTTATTTTATGGGTTTTTCCCACAACCGCATTTAACAAAAACGGTCCCGAAATTATATTTTTCTACACCTATCTAATTATATGGTCATTATTAGCATTTTTTGAGTGATTCATGGTACCTATTATTAACTACAGTGAATTATGGATTTTTCATTATTCAACGATCGTGAATTATGGATTTTAAAAATTACTGCAATTAAATACATTGATCGCGTATCAAAGTTCAACAAGATTTAACGAATTTGTAGTGACCGATCGATTTGATCTATATAAACCATAGCAACTCGATAAATACTGTCAAAACTGTATGTGATCGTCGGCCATATTAGTTCACTTGTCTATTTCGTTGAGAAATCCCAATTTGTATTTTGTGTTAAAAATAGTGCAAGGTGTAGAAAAAGTATATTATTATATTCGCGATTATGGCCATTACTCACTCAGATGAATTTGCGCCATAATAATATACTAATTTATTTCCTGTCTAGTATCGAAAAAAATATGACAATATGACATTGAAATTATAAATTTATATATTTATTACTTAGTTTATTAGTACACTGATCTGTAACCTAATTATTTAAAGATAAACAAAACACTAAAATTTAATGATAAATGCTCAAACACTCCAGCGGTTTGGTTTAAATATTTGTGAGTATACCGTGCGATTATTTTATCTTGGAACATTGACTCGTTCATTTTACCGTGTTATATAGGCACATAGTACATGCTATGTTCCACGATAAA